>LCZG01000103.1:61852-87019 GCA_001483325.1 Huntiella savannae
ATGTAAGACATCTCTATACCCCATTTGACAACGCTGCAAGCCATCACTCACCTTGTCCTTTGGTGCTCGTTTACGTTGGGCAAAGCACAACCATTGAAGTGGTCGCCAGGTAGATTCGCCGATGAAATTTGTCAGAACCTGGTGGCCACAGTTAAGTTACTCGAAGCACACGATACTACGACTGCCTTGCATGCCCTATCGCCAGGGGCGCAAGTCAACTTCGAGAAGCTATGGACAAGGCCGGTCGCTCGCATCAATCAGATATCGCCACCACTTGTATTGGCATGCCATCTTTGCATCCATTTCAATTTAAACAATTACGTTCCACAGATCTTTGCGGTCAGCATGCATGCAGTTTTTCCAGTTATCACTGAGCTATGTTCCGAGCAGTGTATTCCATAGGCTTAACTCATTTTCTTTTTTTTTCGGTTGCAAGAGACCCAGTGACCTTAACCCTTGCATATGATATGCGATCGGGTTATGATGAGCCATGAAGGATTCGGTTCCTTGCAAAATCTTGGCATCTCATCACTGCTTGATATACCAAGCGTGGTATCCTGTGTTGGGGGTCAGTATGGTCACACGAAATCGGACAGTATAGACGAGAAACAAGGAGTTCGATACAGAACAGAAATCACTCAATAGTTGGGTGGAGCAGATGGCCCCTTTTATGTGCGGTCCTCGCCTTTGATCGCCTTGGGGCCGACTGACCAACTTGTATCATTCTGTGCCTTCTTTGATGATGGAGACAAAGAAGCATCTGACAAATGATGACAAATGTTTCAGCGTGGCAAATGTCGATAGTGTCAAAGGCAAGTATCAAAGGCAAAGGTATCGTCAAAGGCAAAGCCTAATTGGGTTGTAAACCTTAACAATTGGGTATAGAGATGTCTTACATCATAAAGTCACTAGAGCAAACCCTACACGGGATTTTGGGTTCTGAGATGGAAGTATTATGTTACTAAGCTGTTACCCCTCTTCTACGGAGGACGGGAGACCAATATCTGAAGGATATAGTCTCCCCATGTCTCCCCCTTCCTCTCTTCTTCACTTGCTCTTCCAGATAGACAACTGATCGAACTCCAACCAATACAACTATCTTGATCTGCTCACAATACTCTGACATTCACGACGATACCGACACTTTCGCAAAAGTCCGAGCCATGTGCTACATTGGAAATCTGCCCGACGATAACATTTTTCCGATCTCCTAAGTCGATTCCCACCCAGATATCACCGCAGTAGAAACAAAGATCATGGAGCGCTCCTTCACTAGCATCGTTTTGTATAACGTAGGCGCGGGAATCCAGAAGCACAACGAGGCAGTCGAAGTCATTATGGGGCTACGCATCGAGAATCTAATCGTAATAGGAGACTTCGACCTCCACCGCGGCCTATATGATAACAGATAGTCCATCCATAACGCCAAATCCAACGAACTTATTGACTGGTCCAATGAGCGAAGACTACTCTTCCTGAACGACCCCCGAGTCCTAACACATGATGCAGGTGACGTTCTTGATCTCGCCTTGGTCCCACTAAATCTCGCCAGCCGCATTAACAGGCATGCCGTCGGTGGTGAATTCAAGTTTAGTAGCGACCACTCCCCGCCGTACCGCGAGATCCAACCTGGGCAAAGCAACAGGCGCCACATCGAGATCCGCTGGTTTGCTGACATGAACTAGGAGGTATTCAGACGAAAGTGCGCAGAGGCAGCCAAGAGACTTGAACAGCAGGTGCTATAACTCAAAACCCCGTCACCTGGCAAACTCGACAGGCTAGCCCTTACTATAATCAAGGAACTGTAGGAGGCATACGAATCAGCTACCCCGTTGAGGAAAGTACATGGCTCGGGCTATATAAATGGTGGAACCAGGAATGCTGGGGGGCCAAGAAAAGACTGTGCGTCACCAAGAGTGTGTTTAGGCCGTTCTGCTACATGGAAAACGGGGGAGCGACCAACATGCGTATGGAAATAGTTTGGGCAAAAGAAGATGTCGCTCAAGCAGAAGCTTAGCTAAGAGTGGTTACCAAGAAGGCCTACGAAGGGCTTTACGAGGAGCATATTGCTTCGCTTGCAGACACCAAGAGCATCTACAAAGCGTCCAAGTGGTCATCCAACCCACAGGGGGCCCTCTCACTAGTCCTGACAGACGCGGAAGGCACTCTCAGAGGCTCACCATTGAAAAGGGTATAGATTCTACATACTCACTATTTGGGCGGCCAAGGCGGGACAGATAGACCTCCCCCGGTCTTCAAAGAGACTACTGACCACTGGCAACCAATCACGATACATGAAGTGGAATGTCGACCCTGACACTGACTAAACTGACATGGGTCTCACGCGTATGTATATAAACCTACACACGCGCTACCTCTCTTGTTAGTTCTTCTAATATATCTTGTGTTCTCCGTCACTACCATATCTACGTGACTACTACTGCCTTACTGTCTACATGGAACAGGCTATCCGGAAGCCATGGAACACAGCGCCTGGGAGAGATGGCCTACAGAACGAGCTCCTTGCTCTAAACTGGCCACTCTTGAAATTAGAGTTCACGGCACTCTTCAATGCCTGCATGTTTGCTGGACATCACCCGAAACCACTTAAAGAAGCCAAGCTGGTCGCCCTGTCTTAGTCTGGAAAACGCGTTCGATCGCAAACGAAATTATACAGACTCATATCCCTCCTCCTGACGGCGGGCAAAACTCTAGAGAGAATTGTTGCAAAGCGATCAACAAGAGAAGCCATGGATCGCAACATGATCAGTCAAAGTTATGCATGCGCACTCCCGAAGAGATCAGTGGCGGCCCTTACGCTAACGCTTAATAACGAGATTCTACAAGCTTGGAAAATCGGCCTGGTGTGCTCGATTCTCACTTTTGACGCACAAGGGGCACATGACACGATTCTCCCGAACAGAATGGTAGACAGACTCTTACACCTGAAGTACCCTCAACATGTGTGCAAATGGGCCCAATCGTTCCTCAAGACAGGACGGGGCAAATACACCTGGACGGTCATTTTGAGACACCTGGACCAACAAGCGGCAGCCTCCCTCAAGATTCCCCGATTTTGCCCATACTATACATGCTTTTCATGAGGCCTCTCTTCAATATAGCTCCAGCGAATATGAAGGGCTACATGGATGATGGCCTCTGGAGAGTAGAATTGAAAAGCCTCAGAGCGAACATACGGACACGTAAGAGAAACCTCAAATGGACAATTAAGTGGTGCAACAAAAACGGTCTCAAACTAGATCATGGTAGGACAAGACTCCTCCATCTGGCCAGAAAGCGCAAGGCGGATAGGGTAACCCAGACCTGGTGTTGGAGGGCATTCAACGGATCAAAGCCACCCCCAAGGATGATGCTCTGAAATGGCTCGGAGTACACTTTGACATAAACTGATCTTCTGGGACCATGCGGAAGAGGTTGCCTGCAAGGTAACACAGAAAGCCAATGACATGAGGATACTGCGAGGGTGCAGATATGGTGCGCCACCTAGGCTGATGATTGAAGTCATTAACGCGGCAATCCTTCGAGCAATCACTTACTCCAGCGCCACTTGGGCATCGTCAGGTAAATGGGATGGCAAGAAACAAGCGGCACTGATGGACAAGGCTCTTCAGAAAGCTATACTAGCAGCAATTCCGGCATATAAGACGACACCCACAGCACTTTTACACATGTGGGCTGGGGTCCCCCGGAATGCGATCATACTCGAAGAGGTAATCGACAGAGAGGCCATTTACTGGCATACTTTGGACGAGGACCACCCTCTCTTCCACTCGTACTACATGTCCAGGACGAGGAAGATCAAGACTAGACTACCGACCCCCATGAGAACATACGGCCCCATCTATGACAAGGGCGAATATGCGACCCCATAACCACCCATTCCCACCGAAGAAGACCACCGAGTCCACGACAGGGCGTCACACGGGTTACGGCATTCGAACCTGAGGACGGCGCAAAAGGCAACAGGCGACATATGGATATATGCAGATGGCTCCAAGCTACATACTGGATCGACAGGAGCTGGATGATATATCAGGAAAGAAGGGCAGATGTTCACTAGCGGCAAACACAGTACTGGAAGGTGGGTGAAGGCTGCGGATGCAAAGTTGGTCACCATCCACAAAGGGCTACGTGCTATTCCAAGCAAGATATTGGGCGGGACTGAGAGGATTCGGGTATGCTCTGACAACATGGCGGCAGTCAGGAAGATGAACACAGCAGCAAAAAGAATAGTGACTTCTCAGTGGAAAGTCGACAACGCCAAGAAAGAAATCAGACGCCTCAGAGAGGAATGTGGAGTTGCGGTACACTGAATTTGGGTACTGGGACATACGGACATCTCGGGAAATGAAAAAGCCGACCAACTAGCAAAGGCAGCAGCGGTGGAAAACAGCAGCGAAGAAATGTCACTCGCGAGAGCGAAGAGGTGGCTTAGAGAAATCAAGTACGAGAGATTTGAAAAGTGGGCTAGAATCCAGAAATTCATCGCCCTCCACCCGGAGAAGTCCTTTACCGATTTCCCTAAGAGAAGCTAGGCTATGATCCCCGAAGCTCCCAGGCCCATAGTAGGAGCAGTTCTCGCGGCGATATCGGGACACGGAGACTTCAAGAGCTACCACCACAGATTCAAATACCCAAACGCAGAGACAAGATGTAAAAGGTGTGGGGAAGATGAGTATCAGGTTCATTGTGGACGTGCCGGAGAAGGCCTTAGGCGTGGTCGAGTCCGTTTACCTCTAGACTACTGAGAACTACTGTTACCATGAATACGGTTAGGTGCCACCAGTACTTCCTCTTCGGGAACCTGGTGTAACTTCTAGGGTGGTGTATGGTTTGACGTGTTCCCTGCCGTGATTAGATAGCTTTCGTTCCTTTTAACTTCGCACGTTACTTCCTATCTTTTGCCGCTCCCTTGTAGATCACTGTATCAACTACGAAAAGGGGAGCAATGATTGCGAAGGAGTTGATAAGAAAACGGGATGGGAAGAAGTACAAGTGAGGTGTTTTCGTCGATCCTTTTATTGCAGAGGTGTGGTGTCGTCGTTGCATGGGGAGGGGAGGGAAAGCAATGGCGGGGATGATCCTAGGGTGCTTATGGGAGGAAAGCCGGATAGTGGGGATAATTTGATTTGGGATTTGGTTTGTTCCATTCATAACCTGATTAGCAGGACTAATTCCTCTATCTTCAGGTCGGGAGACAGTTGAGCCCCGCCCTATAGATCCCGTAGATTTTTAGAACAAATTATAACCCTAAGTGACTCCTCCTTAAACACCGTCCGGCTACCCCCTACGGGCGCCCTAGGACCAACTTCCGTCGCTGCGTCCTCCTTCTCTCCGGTGCAAACGGCGACACCACACAACCAAAAACAAATGTATATCTGACTTCGAACCTTCCAAAATCATGTCAGCCAGTTGCTTGTAAAAAGGGTAGCCCGCGTATCGCGCGTTGTTGGGCTGGTTTGCGTTGCCTTGGGGTATCGACAGTCGCTAAATGAGGGGGCGGACGAGGCTTGTCAACGAGGCTGGCCTCAAGAGGGTGTAATGGCAACGACGACCCTTGGAATAAACGAAGAAAAAAAAGGACAAAGTGTTGTGAATGGGATCTCTTATCCCCTCAACGACAGATAGGGCGAGTCTGTCTTGAGTTCGATGGAAAAGGCATCTCAAAGCCTTAAAGGTGCCATCTCGAGGGTTGTAAGAGGGAAGATTAGATAGTGGGGATGATTGATTGATAAGGAGAAAGTGTATGTGAGGGTATAGGGTGAAAGATGGGGTTTATTGGGCGGTCCTCAACCGTCCCCCGGCCTGGAAAAAGAGGCACTAGGCCTGCTAATCAGGTATTAAATTGAAATAAATCCCCAAAACAAATGTTGCCAACATGATGATATGAAGGCGACACCTAGACAAAATACCGAGCAAAGTGGATGATTGTTAGGCGTTGCAACTCCCTAGACTTGCCTGGTACATGGTACATATAATTCCCAGGCAGCCTTGTAAAGTATCTGCTCCTTGTCCTTTTGTCTACAACAAAATCTTTTTTACGTATTTAACGCCGTATTGCGACTAGCTCTTGGCAGCAACTTTGCAAAAGAAAGGCTTGTAGGGTTATCCTTCATGGTGGTGGCTTAGTTAAAGGCTAGCCACGAATAGGACGTTAAATGCGAGGAACGGAGACCTTGTTAAAGAAGGGTTGGAAAAAAAGAAGACTTTGCAGAGTGGGCCGCTTGGGATATATACCAGGTACTAGGCACAGCCTGTATGGTTATGAACCCTAACAATCTGAGTCTCCGTGAGCCCAGCAAATACAACTGATGCCGGCGCATGCGTCAACCTAGGTCTCAGTCCATCTTTCCACACCGTGCACAAACTTAACCGACTGACCTCCTTCACACTAGAAAGTGCCCTGACGAGATTCTCCTTGCCTCGTATCCTCGCATGTATAGCCTTGCCGTGCACACCACTATCGCTCTATACTTCTAACCACATACCGAAAAGTCTTGCGCTGCACACAATTTCTAAAGAGTGACCATCCAAGTCAAGCAGACTTTCTCTCCGCTTGTGTCATGTATGTCAGTTTAGTGGCACCAGGGTGCTCTTGACCGATTCGAAAACTACACCTCGCACTTCCGCTCAATCCATCGTAATCCCGTATACTATCCGCAAAGCCCGTTCCGTCTCTTCGTAGTTTCTTGCCTGCACTAGAAGGTTCGTGTCGTCCACGAACTCAATGCTAGTGACCAAAGAGTGTATACCCTCCACCACATCGTGCAAACTTGTAACAAATATGATGTCAAGGGCTTGTCACAATGAGACGTTAAATGCTAGAAACAGAGACTTTGTTAAAGGAGAAACTATCAAGAACGAAAACTCTGCAGAGTGGGGGCTGCCTGGGCTCAATACCAGGTACTAGGCAAAGCTTAGGGGTTGCAAACCCTAACATATGATGACCAGAAGTGGTGACAATGGGGAGCCCTGTGGCACGCCGGAGCGTACCTGTCTACTGCCCGTGTCTTCACCGTTGAGGAACAGCACCGCATGGCGGCCTTCTAGGTAAACTCGCAGCCACTTAGAAAACCACTCGGGTGCACCTCGCATTGTCAGCTCATGAACGAGCCACGAACGGTCCGCTCTGCCAAAAGCACCAGCTACGCCTGGCTGCAGGAGAAGCGCCTGCTTACCAGGACCAACCCTCTGCGCAAACTCCTGTATTGCCCTAGTTGCTGTGTCCGTAGAACGTCCAGGTCTGTTTCCCATCTGGTCCGTCGGGAGGCGCTCGTCAAGCATCTTCGAGAGTCGTTGAGCCATAACCTTCTCAACAACTTTCCCTACCATAGACAGTAGCGAAGTTGGGTGTCACGCATCCGCTTGCTTCCGCCCCGAGGGTGACTTCCCCAGCTTGGGTGTGGACACCACACATGATAACTTCCACGGCGTGGGCCAGTGAGGTAAACGAAGCGAATCGATCGCAGTATTTGCTAGATACGCGTACACATGAGTGCCTGCATCTCGGATAAAACCAGGTGGTATACCGTCTATACCTGGAGCTTTCGATGGATCCGTATCTCTTAGCGCCGATTCAATGTCTTCCGTTGATATGAAGTAATCGATGTGCCATAGAGGCCCGAGTGGCACGGCGTGTGTCGGAGGTGTGGCTACTGAGAAGAAGCGGGTGCATAGCGCTGTGGCTATGTCTTCGCAGTCTGGGGAGAGACTGGTTGGTGTCTCGAGTTCGTTAATCTGGCGGGGTGTACGCGCCGTACGTTGCCCATGACCCTTAACAAGATTCCACAGCTAATCCATTTCCGTCTTAACATCCTCGCCACCCCATAAAGCCGAATGCGCATTGAAATCTCTCATCAATATGGCTGCGTGCGGTGCCTTAACATCGCCGAGCGCGAGATCTTCCACGTTATTGCTCTGACTTTGATGCACCGACGCCATCCAGACCCCACCCACCACGGTGGCAGCAAAACCCTTCCTTGTAATCATCCGCATGTATCCAATATCTTTCACCAGTAGCGCGGCTGCACCGGTCCATGTGATCAGGGGATATTCCCTAGTCTCTCCAGCTACACATACGACTGGCTGCGGATGGCGGTGGCATAGTCCGCGCCTTCACGCATGAGGGAGTAGTTGCTGCCAACTCGGCGCTTGGGCGGGGAGGAAGTTGTCACGACCGATTCCATGTCACCGTCACTGTCACGGGCACTATCTTGCGCTGTGGCGGTGGTGACGGACAATTAGGCCATCTGGGCACCCTCATCTGGCGAGGCTGAGACGTTTTGGGAAGCATGCCCCTCCAGGTACTTGTCCCAGTATTGCTTGTCTGCACAGCGCAGGCGGTGAGAATGCTCGCGAGCCTTCTCCATTGCAGCGGCGCGTTCCGGGCACGCGATATTGGTTGAGGCGTGGGCGCCTCCGAAGTTGATCCACATAGGTGCCTTCGTGCACCTGGCGGAGCTGCGGTCTTAGTGATCAGCACAACGTCCGCACCCAGGACCACTCTTACGGTGGCACCGCTTCCAACCGTGACCCCACTTCCAGCACTTGCGGCATTGGATAGCAAGGCCATCCCAAATGGTCTACTGAGCCCGGAGCTTCTTGCCTCCACGAGAAGGGGGACACACCATGAGTTTGATGGTGCGAACCTCGTTGTTCAAGGCGGTCTCTAAGACTCATCCATACCAATTTACCAGCATCACCAAATCGGCACCAAAAAGCTTAGCGGCTACCGCTCCGGCGTCACCAGCCTCCGAGAAAACCAGTGAGGTGGATTCCCCAACCACTCAGGGAAACCTTGGCTTCCAGCAACTGGGCCTTGGCCACACTCTCAAGAGCAGCAACTCTGGACAGCAAGTCTCTCTCTTGACACCGGATCGGGATATGGAAAGACTCAGTCGAGCAGGCCACAAACCCATCTTCAACTCGGGCACGGCTTCTTCACATGCCGACGGAAGGCCAAGCCGCGGCCCCTGGGGGGTAATGGTTTTCCCGAGTTTGACCTCGATAACTTTGGCAGCGCGCTCCGATAGGGCACCGGGCAAACGCTCGGGCTTGCCATTGCTGACCAAGACATCCTCCACAGTTCGGACAGGCTCCTTCTCCTTAGCCCGCCGCCGCCTCTCCTAGTTCACGCTTGCCTTCATCTTCACAATGGACCCCATCCCCTCCGGAAGCTCAACGCTTCGCAACAGTCCAGCGACCTTGCGAAACATTGCCACGAGGTCGAAACCCCCAGCAGGCGTACCAACCTTACGGAGACAACGCTCCACATCCACGAACGACCATGATCCATTCGTGAAGTCGCAGTCATCTACTTCTCCGGTCTTGCCAACAGGCCCGATCAAGTGCTTCGCCGCCATCTTCCCTAGCTTTGTGACCGAAACTACGACAAACGTTGGCGATAAGATCGAATGGGAATCTCCGTGGCACGAACCAATCCCGCCAACCTCCAGCATCCCTAGTTTGTTAAAATAAACTGTCATCGGAACGCACCCGGAACTACGTAAAAGGCTCGATACAATGTAGCTAGAAGGTTGTGACCCTAGTTACACCGACGGCTCAGAGGAAGGAAGCGGGTTCGCATACTCCCTAGTATACTTCAAGGGCCAAACCGCTGTCATAACTGAGTGTCAGGCCCTGGGTGTTAAGGTTTACAACCTAATTAGGCTTTGCCTTTGACGATACCTTTGTCTTTGACACTTGCCTTTGATACTATCGACATTTGCCACGCTGAAACATTTGTCATCATTTGTCAGATGCTTCTTTGTCTCCATCATCAAAGAAGGCATAGAATGATACAAGGCGGTCAGTCGGCCCCAAGGCGATCAAAGGCGAGGACCGCACATAAAAGGTGCTATCTGCTCCACCCAACTATTGAGTGATTTCTGTTCTGTATCGAACTTCTTGTTTCTTGTCTATACTGTCCGATTTCGTGTGACTATACTGACCCCCAACACTGGGTGAGTATGTGGAAGCCGCCGATTGCGAGTCTTTCGCCCTCCTGCGCGCCATTTCCTACGCCCGTCAACTCCAAACACCTCACCTCCGCCATACACATCTTTGTCGGCAGTCAAGCAGCCCTTCGCAGGCTCGACAAGCTGAACTACTGGACGGAGATGATCAGACAATTGCCACCAGCTAACAACGACCCCGACACAATCGTTAGTTGGTGCCCCGGCCACACGGACATTGCAGGCAATGAACGTGCGCATGAAGCCACTAAAGCTAAAGCTGCCCTGGAACTAAACCCACCGGATAAACCCATCGTCACAGCCAGCTACTTGAAACGGGCGATGAAGGGGCATGCGAAGAAGAAATCGCAAGAATTAATTAACTGAGACGGACAACCCACACGCAACCGGCGTTTGTGGTTCACACTACCGCAGAATGGGAGGAGGCACGGCTAAGAAACAGAAGCCGATCCAAGGCAAACGCAACCTCACGACGGCCTTCTACCACCTCCTTTTGGGCAAAGGATGCTACCTCCCGGCCTTGTTTAAAGCCAAGAAAGTCGACTCCCAAGTGTGTAGACACTGACTGCGGTGAAGAGAACGAGTCGGTTGAACATGTCACGCTGCACTGCCCCGCATTTTTCTCACAACAAAATGATTTACGACTGGACCTTGGGGAACCGCCCACTATGCCCAAACTCTTCTTCTCCGATAAAGGGAAAGCAGCAATGCTGAAATTTATCAAGGGGACAGAGTTCGGCACCTATGAGTGGTCACCAACCTCTATTGTCGCCCTCCTACCCACTCCGCCAATCTCCAGCGCCAACCCAAACAGCAGCAACCAAATTCCTGCCCCCGGAAGAACAACCACCTGCAGTCAACCTGTAGGCCATGCCTGACTCCCCTCGTTCAAACCAAGCAGACAATACCACTAAGCTCCAAAACAAACCCCCACTCTTTCCTACGTCTACAGAACACAGAAAACTAGAAGGTCCCGTGTATAGATATGATAGCCCGCCCGCAACTTAGAGCGAAGCATGCCATGTCACTAGATAGGACAATAAGCATTTCTGATTATAGAAAAAAACAAACAAAAACAGCGCCTCTGGGCCCTAAACAAACCTCCGCTATTCTCCTGTCTGCAAATAGAACAGAAACTGAGAAGGTTCTGAGTGAAGGTAGCTAAGATAGCTTGCAGCAACTTGAAGCGAGCATGCCATGCCATGTCCCTATATACGATAATAAGCATTTGGGATTACAAAACAAATTCAAATCACCAACAGAAGAAATAGGAATGGTGAAATAACAAAACGTGTGTATTGTTAGCGATGGTTGATTTAGAATGTATATGCAAGGTGTATCTCTACCTCCGTTGGCATGTAATCATCCACAGTTTTTTGAATGTTCCAAGTCAGGACATTCATGATTGCTAAACTTGTCCTGATGTAATATCTTCCGCCAACAGATTTCTATCTATCACGCTACTGGAGGATTTCACGTAATCGAGGGCGGGTTGCCTTTACCTTAGTTCCGGTTACTAGCCGTCTCGTCGTGGGGGAATTGATCTATCATCGTGCTGCTTGAACTTCTGACTTCAAATCTTTCTATTTTATCAGTCATCTTTTCCTGGCGTGCTTTGTACCTTCTACGTTATGTCATGTCTTGAGTACTCAGTCGGTGTTGGAGTTAGTTCTTGTCAGGTATAATGAATGTTTTGCATGACATGCACTTGTACTTGCAGATATCCGTAAATCCCCCTGGAATCTGTACGGGGTGTGTTGTGTTTATCCCAACGGATTGTGGCATGTGTCGGTGTTCGGTACATGCGAATTCGACATCGATCGTTAATTACTGTTATGTGCGCTCTATCCAGAATTGTGTGTCATTAGTCCAATGCTAGCCAATGACTACAGAGGGATCAACTCTATACAGTATCTTTCTTCAGTTTTACTGGTCGCCCGTAGATATGCTTGAGACGATTTTCTTCATGACATCCCAAGGCTTCATTTGCTCGGTGTCTTTAAAAGCTTTTGTGGGGGCATTAGCTTTTTGCTCTTTTGTTGGTACATATAACACCACGGCCCTTTTTCATGTAGTTGGTCTCGTGCAAAATGGAGCCGGGATTTATACATTTTGATGCTTATTGCTCCAAGTTCTAGTAGCGAATCTGTACTTCGTTCTGGCGGATTACTTTATTGTTAATGCAGGCAGAATGTCTCGACCCAGCCGCATCTTGCCCCTACTTTCGGCTACACAGCGACTAAACCGGACCTTCTGGTACCTGCGATGACATTCTCATTTCAAAATATTTGATACATATTCGGACCTGCTGTGGAACTATGGGCTCATCCACGGCTCAATGGCACACTGTGTATCCTCAAGATCTCCTTGGTTGGACTTGTAGGTGCTGTATAATTGGTAGAGTAGCTATTCTGCAAGAGGCCTCGTCCTTGGAAGCTTTCCTGGGAGCGATGTATATTCCGCCTCGCCACTAGACAGAGAGACACATTTCTGCTGACTTGAATGCCGACAATTTGGATTATGAATTCAGAAGTAGAAGACGCCCCCAGTTGTGCTACCACTGCCTACGAGATCGCCGGTTCAGTCTGCATCAACATATGCGATCAGTGATGGTATTGACTGGCAATTGTAGGTGAGCTTGTGATTTTGGGTGAACACGAGATACTCGCAGCTCTTGTTAAGTGGCGTGAGATGTTCTCGGCCTGGATTGGACATGAATCTGGTAAATTTGTCCGTATCATACGTGACATCTGGTCTTGTCTTGATCCTAAGATATATAATAGAACCAACCTCTTGCTGGTACTGCTTGACTATCTCTGGTGACCATGTGTCAGAATTCCCCTCGGCTTCAGGCCGACCACATTGGAGTTTTCGATTGATTGTGATGCTGGTTTCCAAACTTCTCAAAGGCCTCTTCGTATATTGCCGTTGGTGGAGTTCGAGAACTTGTGTTTGTTTATTTATGGATATCTGGAGTCCAGGGAAGGTATTGATCTCGCCCATGGAATAGATTTGGATTCTAGACTCTAGTCTCTTGGCCAGGTAGTGTATAAATGTGTCATTTGTGCCGGTGACGATGGTGTCGTCTGCGTGACAGACATGGATTGTCAGTGGTCGGAGCGAGACACATGTACTTCCATCACTTGGTGAACGCTTGCAGTGGAACACCTTTAGGATCCTGGATAGAAGTTGGTACTAAAGTCTTGGTGATTGTTTCAAACCATGCAGAGCTATGTTGAATTTTCCGAGTTTGCACTCGGGATATTGGCCATCTGGTAGTTCAATGGATATTGCAATATTAATCCTGGCGTGGATAGAGGCGTTCTTGACATCATAATGCAGAGGTGGCCATTTATATTGCGTTGTGAGGATGAATGCAACTCGATAGTTCTCGGCTCTGTATGTGGTGAAAAAATGTTTCCGTATATCTCAATTCCAAGAGCTTGGTTGACCCTCTTGACTGCCAATGTGGCTGTACACTTCACAGTTGAATCATCAGGGTTCCACTTGATCTTGTAAACGCATTCGCCTCTACTGGAGTTCTTTTCTAGATAGTTGTTCCTTTCGACAGGAGTATATGTGTCTTGTTCTGTGAGACTCGATACGTCGTTTTGCAGTGCTGTATTCCACTTTTGGTTTCTGGTGAAAGTTGAGATTGTTTAAAGGTTGGTGGTTCATTGATGTTTTAAATGGTGGTAAATGGTGCAAGCTCATCAATTATATTAATATCTTGGAAGTTGTGTTGGACCTTGACGACTGGAAATATCCTTGGTTGGACAGCAGGACTTGGAATAGGATTAAGTTCATCTAAGGTTATGGAATCTTCAACTTGGTGCTCTACTTGAGTTAGAGCTTCGGGTTCTCTAGATGATTGTGATATGGCCTCATCAAGAGTAGTTTGGAAGCAGGACTTTGGAACATCCACGATGGTAGACTTCTTCTGGACATTGGTGTGATAGTTGCCTTTGAGAATGTGGATATCTCTTGTAACGTAATATATCTGTGATTTGAGACAGTATAACTTGTAAATACTCTTTGTTGCAGCAAACAGCAATAACGATAACTCCTCTCTTGTCTAACTTGGCGACCTTGGAGTCCCTGTTTTTGAAGTAGCATATTGAACTACTGATGAATAGATACGAGATATCTGGAGGATGTCCATGTCTAGATTGATACGGAGTGATTTGAATAGATTTGCGAGTGCGGCGTCATGTTATTGAGAGTGGCAGAGTAGAGATCCGCTGCGTCTGCCTAGAATGCCCTTGGAAGATTGATATCGCAAACTAGACTTCTGATTCTGTTGAAGATGGTGGGATGTATCCTTTCGGCAAATCCATCTGAGTCTGGTTTATACGTTGAGCTGCTCGGGTACACGATGCCACTGTCTTGATGATATTGTTGGAGGACACTACTTGTGTGTGTTGTATCGTTGTCTGTAGCGAGGCATATGATTTTATTTTCTGACAGGATTTTAACCAGCTATTTGAACTTTTTGAAGCAGGAAAATGTTTCCGACTCTCGTCTTGACAGAAAAATGTGGAGATATCTTGTCCCTTCGTCTATGAAAGTAAGGATGGACAGCACTGGCTGGACAAACTGGTCACCGACTGAGTACCACACATTGGGGGTACGCCCTTCAGGATCTCCTCACCAATTGTGACAGTGGGCTAGACTGTTTAGGATCTTGACTTTATACAAATCGAAATTTAACCACGGATGATCATCATATTTTACTTGGTGAGCATGACACACATGGACTGTAGATGGAAGGGGTTTTCTGTTAGGAAATGTGTCTATTTGAAGCTAGTTGTAGTTGCATGCCAGTCTCTGCCCAGAAAAGCGCGATTCACTGTATCAGTGATTAGTATGTCTCTCCGAAAATCTTTGAACCTTCCGCAACATGCGGCGAGCCGACAACACCATGATGTCGATGTCACTTTGAGGGATCTTCCCCCACCCCTCACGAATTGCGTTGATGAGTGCCTGGCGCGATACCGCGTTCGTTGGCATCTGACTTAACTCTTCACCGTTGTTTCTCACGACCTTCCGCTTGAGCAGACTCCAAACCCTCTCGATCGGGTTCAGAACCGGACTGCAAGGCGGTCAATCCCTGACACTGATATTATTCTTCGCGATCCACTCCTTGACAGTTGCCAAAGTGAGAATGGCGCCCCAATCTTGCATGAAGATGCTTGTATTGAGAATCGTCTCAGCTGCGCTGGTAGATTCCCGTTGACTCTCCTCCCGATATCCTTCACCGTCCAGTAAATTATTCCTCTTAAACCGATCTGTCCGTTCATACCTCCTACTCACCGCGCCATCCGGATCTCTGTTTGCCACCGACGTGCGGTAGGAAATCGCATTTACCTAACTCCAGGTTGTAGTCTCGGTACGGTTGTTACAAAGTTGGACCATCTCTGTAGGCCTGAGATCATCATCGAGAATATGGTAGTCTATCGTGATAATCAACGGAGTTTTAACGTTGAAGCCAATGCCCGTCCAGCACATCACACCACTGGAAACTTTGTGTGGCTTGAGCTGAAACAAAGTTGGGTCGTCCCGACTATATACATTTTTAACTCAAACGCTGCGAATCCACATTGCTAGCCCTCGATCGATAGACGTTTCATGAGTTAAAAATGTCGACTTCCAACGCTCTATGTTAATTTGTAGCCGCTGAAGGGCAAATCGCTCGCGCGCTCTCTGGTGTCCTTGTTCGATCCTGGGAGCTTGCATGGGCCTCAGAAAGAAGAACCCAAGTTTCTTCATCTGACGTCCCAGAAATTGTTTTCCAAACCCCCCAAGAGCGTGGTCTTCCTCAAACTCGGGTAGGGTGACTCTGGGTGCCGGTATTAACTTTCACTCAAGCCTCCTTTACAAACGTGGGGGGACGACCTGCCTCTTCTGTGACTCAGCAAACCGGAGAGCGTAGGGGCTGTCTTTATGCCTATTTAATATTCTTCGGACAGTTCTGCCACTCACATGCTCCAGCCTGGCTATGCATTCAACCGACTATCCATCACCAGCATGAGCCATGATGCGAGCGGTTCTCTGGGGTGAACATTTGGTTTTGGGATATCGCGCCGGCGTCTGTATAGGACTTCGGGGAGCACTGGTGGGGCTGGAGTGACTACTGGAGATAGAATGTTGGCTAGGTGACTAAGAAGCGTGGGCTGAAGAATGGCACCTGGTGTTGGGTACGGACGAACCGGTGCTAAGCTTCCCGGGGGTGATGAGGGACAGGCTGGCGACGGAGTGGGGATGGCGGGCCGCGTGTTTACGTGAATATGGAGCTGAGGGGGGCCCATTTGTAGATACTATTCACAAACTTATATGGCTATGTAAAGAGGCAGCGTTTTCAGGACGATGCGCCAGGTACTGGGCCATATCTCGCGAAAAGAAAGCAAAACACATCGTTCAAGGTAGTGGAATATACGATGCTCGCAACGTCTACTTGATCAGAAGATTGAGGGTAATATGGCGGTGAAAACATCAGAACTGAGCGATCTGTTGCTCTTGTTGCTTCGCCATTTGACTTACTACAGAAGTACGCGCTTGTTGGTGCACTCGCATACTTTTTCTGAGCGCAATCACAGGATTTTCCGCATCATGAGCACTCAGTTCATCGACGACTATTTGTTCTTGTTTTGGTGGTGAAATGTTCTGGGCGTTATCTTATTGGGTCGTCAAGACCCACATTCATATTCAGGGCTAATACCACAGTTGGCTGGGCGGTCCTGGAAGGAATACCTCCAGATTATGGTACGTACGGGGTGGCCAGTTTGTCCATCCAGTACTGCATTGGAACTCATCATTACTTGGCGGAGTATTGGTCCAATCGTATCATTAGTGACTTTTAGTAGGTTTTCAAGAGGTGTGTTTGTTCAGTCATGGTTTATTTGGTTCTGGAGTTTGGTCGCAAAACATACATGGCACCTCAAGTGGCTTCTCGATGGGATATCTATATTTTTGGTCATCCGACTCGTTTTCTTTTCTTTTTCTACAATCATAAATGCAGCGTCGTGCCACTCATGCAGGCTTAGCCTATAGAGAGACCGCTCTCGGGGTAATAGTAACCCAGCATACAAAAACCCTCATCCGAACCCAGAGTATCAACCAAGGAAGACACAAAAGATATGACCACATCCAACTCTTTCTCTCTCGTTCCTCTCCTATTCCCCCCAGCCACATCGTTGTTACTCTTGCCTCGCACCGCACTTCACTGACTGCGCGAAAAAGCCTCCACCTTCCTCAAGATATCATACGGGATCTCCGCGAAGCCTAGCTTCCGACAGCCACATGTATGATACTACACCGGCGCCAAGTCCACCTCTTAATCCAAGTCCACTCCACCTCCACTCGTCCACCGTTGCATGCCAAAGCCTGTCGCTTTGATAAAGTTCAGCAAAGCCACTTGACCGATTTCCCATGCAATAGACCTGGAAGTAATATACAGGTAAGAGAGAAAGTGAAGGAAAGGATGGGAAGAAGATATATGAAATGGTTAATCTTTTCTTCTTATGTTTGTATGTTATGGTTTGTGTTCTCAAATAATGCTCAAGCTCGGTCTAGTGGCTCATTTGACATGTTTCTCATCTCGCGGACTTGCATTTCCAGATACTCCTTGAAGACCTTCCAAAGATAAGGATGTCACACTCATCTCCAGAACGGTTTTTTTCGACCGGAACTTTGAACATCCAAGCAGTACATCATGCAGACTGCATCTTACCCTTTCTTCACAATTCCCACGAGCCACAGATATCAGCCCTTCCCTAGCTTCAACCCCATGTTAGCGGAACTGAAAACTCTGATATCGTTGGACACACTACCTTTGGTACTCAATCGTGGTCGAGTGGGCACTTTGCTAGCATGACGCTTTCCAGCCGCTACCTCTCAGTTTTTGCTAAGTGAGGCATCCCACTCTATGATGCTCTGCTCTCTTACTCGTCTCTTTATGTTGCTTGTGGAAGCTACCTGCTCTGCTTCCTGGGTGGGTTTCTGGCGAGCCCTTTTTCGGCTTCCGGTCTACTATCTCATTGCTTCGGATCCCCTGATGACCTGGAAACACGACACTACTGTGGCCTCTTTAGTCTTGGACTACCTTAGTTTCTGAGAAAGGTAGTTGGTGCCTTGAAGTCTCTGGATAACGGCTTGAGAATCAACGGAAATGAACTGCTTGCCTTATTTGTTTTGAACGTGTTTGACTGCTTGGACAACTGCTCACCATTCGCAGTTGGCTATCTCCACTTCACTGCCCATTTCTGTCTCTCCATGGGCTAAGCCTGCATGAGAGTAATGAATTAAAAAAAGCTATCGATTGCATTCCTCAATTCCATGCGTGAGTTCTAGCGGAACAAAACCCACAAGCTTTGTTTCCCCTCCTGACACATCGATGTAGACGATCTGAGAACGTTTCTGCTCTAGTTGGCGAACCAAGAATTTGTGACTTTCCGCCACTTCGTCTTTAGTACACTTCTGGATATGAAAGAACATCTCTATTGGCTTTCGCCCGGGAATATGCCACTCCAATCTAAATGTGTTTATCTCCCATGTCTTGGTGGACTTCTATGTCGCCTCGGGGAAAACTCGTTGCAGTAGAGTAGGCTTTGCGCCTACCTGGCTTTTAGCCAGTGCTGCCAGGTTTGCCGCCGAGCCACATTCCTCCCGCTAAACAGAGAGTCTTCGTCTGACAGGCTGGTGTGCTAGAAAACTGTGAACTTGTAAGCACGTAGTTTCGTTATGCCAGTGTTATTTTCACCGGGATTAGGAGTCCTGTTTCAATTTGCATAGTGTTGAGACAAGAGCCTTATGATGCATCTAACATCGCTTTCAAGGCAAGAGTTTATATCCTGTGTGGTGCTTCCATCTGCAGGACCATCGGTTGACCTTCTTTCCTCCACACCACCGCACGATACTCTATAATAGGAGTTATGCAAGTGTTGTATGGAATATTGACTGATACAGATGCAAGGCGGACAGTGGTGTTATGTTGTGCTGAGACGTGAGAATAAGTGAGACGAGATAGTTTATTAGATGTTAACTGTATAGTTCCTCCTATTTCCCTCTATCCTAATATATTATGCCTCTCTGGCGCCACTCCTGGCGGGGCCCCACACCCTAGGGTGTGGGTACGTGGGTCGCTCGTGTGGCATAACGCCACAGACGGCGAGTCGACACAACATGTTACCAGCTTGGACTGCGCATCCCTCCCCACCTTTAGCTCTTGAGAGATGGGTCAACTCGGTTTCTCCATCTTCAAATGCAATTCAATTCTCTTCTGCCTGGGTCTTCAGGTCCACCATGGTATCTTCTTGGACCCGGCAATCCCTTACCAAGGACCTAAACGACACCATTATACAGAAGCAATCAATGTAACTCATTTGGAGGTGCTGGAGTGAGCAATCTCATACCTATCTTTCTAGCATACAGATAGAAGAGAATAGGAAAGATAGGACTTCCTTGTGGAAAACCAACATCGACGTCTTGTACGGGACTCTGCTGTCCTTCAAATCACCGGGAGAGTTGAAGCCTGTGATGTTGGTGGTAAGTTTCAACAGAATGGTTTTGTTCGGATGACCAAGCCTTTGGTGCTGCATGTTCGAGGTCCCTTGGTCAACTTGAGGCATATCTTTGGTCATGAATACTTGGGAATGTGATATAGGCTTAGCGGACAGATTGTACAGTGTACAGTCCTTTTTTGGCAGAATCCGGAAGCGATTATCCTTGATTTGGATGTATCTTGAGATTGAAACTTGTTTCCACTAAATATGCATGTTGTGTTTGAGAGACGTGACAGGCTAATCATATTTGATCCAATCTTAGGCACAAATCGGCGGTTCGACAATGTACGTGATATCTTAGTATCTAAAAAGAAAACATTCACAGTCTGAACACCCGAAGCAGGTTGACTAGCAGCATCTCCCCATGTGATCTTCGGCGAAGTGGGAGTAAGTGTGGAGAAGAGAGATCTCTCACAAAAACTGCGTCGTGTTGCTGCCCTGTTCGAAATGAACGAGTGATGTAATTCTGGTAGTTGTCTTCCGCACCACTGGAGTATTTCCGCGCCATTGAAGCGTCGTGGCCGTCCGGGGTAGTGGATCGATCCCGCGTTAGAGCTGCCTGGCTTGCTTCCACCCTTCGGGAGCGGAGCCTGGGTGCTGGGAATAGCCCTTGTCGTCCGAACGGTCGGTCCTTCTGCAGTGGCGGCACACACTTTGTTCTTAGTAGCCTTGAACGGCTTTTTAATCTTGTAGTTCGACTTGCTGCGGATAACATTGTGTTCTTCGGCGTCATTCTTTTTGACTCGTCGCAGAGATCCTTGAATAACGTGTCCAGAAGAGCGGGGTCTCACTTTTACCTACCCCGCATGGTTTGCATCCAGTTCGCAGCAAAAGGTTCAAACTCCTCAGCTACAATAGAGGAGGTTCCCCATCTCTAAGATCACGGTGGTGAAACGTGAAGGGCTGTCGATTTCCTAGAACTATTTCCACACTTTCTTTTGGTGTCATTACTCTCATGGCGGCCGAGGCCTATGGGCGGATCGTTCTTCGTGGTCACCATAGCCTAAATCAAAAACAAAACTAAAAAGAAATTCGTAACTCATCATCTCCCCCTCTCCCCGTTCTTCTTATACCCCCATTGACAGCTCCTTCAACTTCTCCCGCACCTCGTAGACCGCCGATCAGGGCACCCACTTCCGTTCACCTTTCCTTTGGACAACGCACCCGCACCCACTCCGTTTGCTCATCTAAGCTTCGACCCCCTCCCTCCTCGATTCACTGCTTCGTTTGGAATCATGTACATATCTCGAATGAAGTTAGCTAGAGCCTCCTTGCCATTGCTACTTTGGAATAAGACCTCAAGCCGAGGGAGTTGGGTTCCCATTGACATGAGGGCCTTTTTCCTCGCCGGCTTAAACCTGGGACACTTGAACAGAGCATGGAACACCTCCTCTTCTTCTCCTCCGCACACTCGACAGACGGCATCGTCCCTTTTCCGCGCATTCCCCAGGAAAGGTAGGTAGTAGCCTCCCCGGCTTCAGTTGAAAATAGGCTGAGCTGAGCGCTTTGGGGCCATTTGACAGGTTGCCTTTGGTGCTCGGCTTTGGCTGGGTTCGCACTACCGCGGAGAAGTGCTTGCCGACAGCTTCTTTCCGATTGTTGCCCAGTAGGACGTCCCACTTGTCTGTATGTTCACTCTTTTGGCTCGTGTTCTCGACTAATATTAAAGTTAGGTGTTGTGGCTTATGTTGCATGTTTTGCGTGTCGTACATATATGTTTTTAGATATTCCCTGACCTTCCTTGTATGCGGTTCCTGCGCACAAAATATATGTAGGCCTTCGTCAAGAACTTCTCTGAATATCTTTCTCATGGCGATGGATTTGTGGTTGTGGTTGTGTCCAAGTATTGATAATCCTTGGGTATCTTGTATCGTCAATTTAAAATCGGGACAGTTCTAGTTCTCACAGCTGAGAAGTACATGGTTTTGTGCAAGCACCTATTAGCCTCACTAAGGCCACAGACAGCCAAGACTGCTGAGCCAGCTGTCTGGCTGGGCGAGGGCCCCGCTAGCCATCTCGGGAAGTCCCTGATGTCGATATCGTTATGTTATTAGAAGCCCTGATTGAAGAAGGGACATCCTCCTTTTTTTACCCCATGGGTCACTGACTTGACTCACGACTCCTGCATGGTTACTCAGGACCGTCCATATGGTTTGGGCCGGGAGATCCAAGTGTGGACCGTTTTAAGTTTAGGTGGGCTCTCGTACATTTCAATGCACAGGTGACGGCGAGCTTACCTTTGGTGGCGATCTTGACAGCCCAGGCGTATGGGACTCCCTGATAGGGTAGCGGCTCTTGAGTAAGATGACGCCATGCGCTGGGCCTGAGCGCAAGGGGCGGTGTTGGTTGGAATAGTAGGAGGGGGGAGGTTCTTGTGAGACCGGCTAGCCTTCTGGTCCTTCTAACGGCCTTGTGGCGACCAGTCTTGGTTTTGGTAGGGCGAGCGACCGGGGTGGTTTCTTTCTCGGCGGTAGTGGGAGTGTTGGTGGAGGGGTTTTGGGAGAGTGGGGTCTCACCTAGTACGTTCCGGACATAAGTGGCGGCTTCGGCACACTTGGGAAAGCGCACCCCAAGAATCTTCAAGCACTCTATGGCCAGGTCCAGAGTTCCATAGCACCAGTCCATGGGCTGTTCCCCGGCTTGAGTCTCAGCTAAGAGGGGGAAGTCGAGCAGCGTTTGTCGGTGGGTTTTGCGGTCTACCGGCGACGCGTTGGGGGTGGTGGTGGTTGTACATGTAGTTGCTTCTGCATATGTTTTGTCGACAATCTTGCCGAGGGGGCTGCGGCGCATCTTTCTCGGCGGCTAGCGTGACGCGCGGGCTGGAAGGAGGGGAGTGCTTCATAGCCCTGGTTGGTTGGAAGATAGTCTCTTCCGCTTGAGCACTAGTAGCTCTTACTTGGGAAACGGCGCGAGCTGTTTCTGACGTTGGTGTGTGGTGATGGTGGTCGTGTATATGGATCTCTACCGAGAAATACTCGACGCTGGTTGGTCACCGTACGGAGGCAGAAAAAAAAGAAGAAGAAGCCTTTCTATCGGTGTCTTACATTGCGCGCGTGTGTTCATACGTTATTTCTCGTGTATTTGTGTATGTTCATGCTTTGTATGTTCGTATGTTATGTCTTGTGTGTTCAGATATTGCTAAAGTTAGTCCTTGTGGGTTGTTTTTCAAGTTTCACGTGTTGTGCACCTGCTTTTTCGTGTATTTGTGGACACACCCACTGTTAGTGTTTGCAGCCCTTTAGGCTTTGCTTAGTACCTGGTATAAAGCCCAGACAGCCCACACTCTGTAGGGTTTTTGTTCTTTCTCTTTTAACAGAGTCTCTGTTTCTTGCATTCAACGTGTCATTCAAGACTAGCCCGTAACATTAAACATCCTGCAAGTGGCAAGCCCTTCACACCAGTATTTCCTCTTTGGGAGACATGTGTAACCTCGAGGGTGTAAGGGTCAATGGAGTCATACTAAAATCGGGCAGTAAAGACAGGTAACACGGAGTTCCAAAAATAAACAGAATGCGCCCAACAGCCGGGTCGAGCTGATGGCAGCTTTGATGTGCCGTGCTCACCGTTGACCGCCTTGTGACCGACTGACCACCTTGTATCATTCTGTGATTTCTCTGATGATGGAGACAAAGAAGTATCTGACAAATGACGACAAATGTTCCAGCGTGACAAGTCTCGATAGTGTCAAAGGCAAAGCCTAATTAGGTTTCAACCCCTAACATGGTGTGGTCTATGATTTGGTTTGCTCCCCGCCATAGTTAAATGGTTTTGCCTGCCCGTTGATATCTTAGGTTGCTTTTCATCTTTTCGCCGCTCTCTTCTAGATCACTGTATCACGTAGCACAAGACTTAGCTTCATCAGAGTAAACGTCCAACGTGTCACATATCTATACCTATACTGTGCGTCTACCTTGACAGCACGCCTTTCCCAATTTCGGCGCGTTTGGAGATAGTGCTCCGGTCAACCACTATTAAATAGAGGATCACCGTTGTAGTTTACAATGAGATTGAACAGTCGCGAGGGCTTTCAACCTCCTAAGATGTGTGTTGTGGCTGGAGATATCTGGGCCCCTGCCCAAGCTATCACCTTGCACAACCGGGCTCCCTGCCCTCCGCTAGCCGGCTCCCCACGGTCTCGGTCGGGCTCGCACCTACTGCTCCACCAAGCACCATTCCCAGGCAGCCCGAGGTGCCGTATATAGCGTGCACCCCCCGATTCGGTAGTGCAGCATATCACACAGCCCTCAAAATGATCTCTATTACTTCATACCTCACCACCAATACAACATTGTGCCTAATGCTTAGTATACATCCGGAAAGTCTTTAACTTGCAGAGTTTTCACTGATACTCATATACTCTTCAATGAAACTTGGATTTCTTGCATCCAATGTCCCCTGTGAAACTAGCCCCGAACACGAAAAAAAAGGGACCATAGGACTGAGTCAATAGTTTAGGACCGGCGTACTATCTCGAACTTGAGAAAGATTTACAAAGGAACCCAGTCGTCATTATCCATATGCCAGACACCGACGCTTTCCTGTTTGCAGTAATAGGATACCGGATGCGAAGCCACGTTTTACTATACAAGAGGCTCGTAGCAGATCACTGAAGTATAAATATCGACAACAATTCGCGGGCGCACCCGTCCAGCGATATTCACAATCACTTTTTTTATCGCAGGAACTATCCATTTGTGTAATGTGAGATACCATAAGAACAACGGCCAAGTTGTCCGCATGTATCCCATGTCACTATCGTGTATCTTGACCAGTTGGGTTGTACTTTCAAAGTCGCTTCTTGTACCTCTCAGTGAAGATATTTTACCCGTCTTATACCCGTCCATTATTTGACCGCGCTTACTTCAGCCACCTCTTTTACGGTTGAATCCCATTCTCATTTCCCCACTTGTGCGTATCGCAACCTTTCTATACGCTGAGTCAAGGGCTAGTCACGAATGGGGCGTTAAATGCAAGAAACAGAGACTTTGTTGGGGAAGCAAAGGAAAGAAAAGAACGCTCTGCAGAGTGGCGGCTGTCTGGAACTTACACCAGGTACTGGGCAAAGCCCAGAGGGTTGTAAACCCTAACATGATGGCCTCGGCTCTATTTTGAACATGTCTACCAGAACTCTGTCTTTCGAATAGAGTAGGCGTTACCCACCAGCAATCGCCGCGACACCAATTGGCCAGACCGTCTACACTTTACGATAGCATAGCGTACCGGTAGTTGCTTTGGTGAGTTTGTTGGCTAAAGGATAGACGAATAAGAATATCTAATCCGCATTGATTTCCGTTTTGGTTTCACAAATATAGTGGCTCATGGCCTGGGCCCCCCGCTTCTGGCTGATTTTGCACGTTGAGGGCTCATCGCCAAGGGTATATTGAATTTAAGGAACCCAGACTTTGTCAAAGACAAAATAGCTGGAAGTGAATACTCTTTGGGGTAGGCAGTTTTCGGATTTATATCGATTACTAGTCGCAGCACAGAGGGTTACAGACCCCAAGATACATAAATCAACCAGTTTGTTAAATTTTGACTGAACTTGTGTTGTATTTTCCAAGTAGCTATAATGAAGGGAATATCCACTATTACTTATAGTGATCCAATTCCCA
>LCZG01000104.1:0-36321 GCA_001483325.1 Huntiella savannae
CTCATGCATTACTCGCAATTGCCGACCACTCAACGGAGGATACCGGGATGCCGACTTCATTTTGGCCCGACGTTGCCTGGAGAGCCGTCGTATTGACAGTTAGATCTAGTTAGGTAGACGTTAAAAAATACAACAACAACAACAAAAAGATTTTCCGGCCGGTGGTTAGGGTTTGTGGTACCTTCCGGGAACGGATCCGAGTGCGCAGTTCGTGAGAGGGAGGGGAATGATTGACACGCGGCTGAAAATAAAAGTTTTCGAGAACCAGTGGTTCATAGTCCCCTTAAATTTTGTCGGATAGAGGGCAGTATAATTTCGTATCGCTATCCCTTGGTTAAAAAAAAAAAATCCACCGACAGTCCGTTATGCTATACAAACCCTAACAGCCGGAGGTCTAACAACACCTCCGCTCGCTTAGCTCAGTTGGTTAGAGCGTCGTACTAATATTCTACTCGGAATATCAAGTAATGCGAAGGTCGCCAGTTCGACCCTGGTAGTGAGCATCCTTCACTTTTTGTATCTTTTGTCTAGCTTGCCGAGTTGTTCGGCCGGTGTCCGTCCGGGAAGCCCGAGGGGTGGTGGGTAAGGTGGTATCGAAGGATGGTTGGATAGTTCCCTTTTTAGGTGGTGAGGGGTTGTTCTTTTATTTACTGTTTGTCCGAACTAGATGAGGGGTTTCAAGAGAAGTTAAGAAGAATCACTACAGCATGTGGGTCTGATCTGTTAATAGCGATTTGTAGATCGGTTGAACCGACTATCGCAATGAAGATACGAATGAAATAGCGTGCTTGGCGGGTGATCTCAACCAAGTCTCAACCAAACCTACTATCCTCAACCAAAACACATTTCGATCATCATCATCCTACCAGTCTACTTCCATGTCGCGTATGTACATACCTTCACGATCCGGTCAGACCCCATCTCCACTCCCCCCTCACCAACTCCGCCAAACTATCGAACTCTCAAAATATCCGAACTGCACAGAGTCATGCATATCGTCTCCTCTTCTCTCCAAAATCGACACACAGTCTGGACTCTCCACCACCATGACATCACGCGGCATCCACCATGCCAAAGCCCTCCAAACCAGCGGCACATCTCGCCAAGAAATCCTTGGACCCACCACCCGATCGCAGCACGGTTGCCACGTTTTAGAAGGTTATGCGCGGCGAGAGAAGAAGATGAGAGAATAGTCAGTCGGCATTGATGATGGGGGATACGCTACCTTCCGTTGTCATTATCGCATGGCGAAACAGCAAACGGGAATTAATGACTACAATGCTATAATGCATGAAGAGTGTGCCACGAGGTGTCAGTGAAAATGTTGAAAGCGACCCCGTAGAACCAGAGAAGACTCGCCGGGAGTAGCAGGCGCCGTCAAAGCATGATGGGCTCAAAATTCCCCGGCATAAGAGGGGTCTCCCCGTCATTTCTAAACGGTGGTGTTTAGTGTAGATAGTAGACTAAGCCGCTGTCATGATCGATCTACATCTATTTCAACCACGAAGGATTTCATCCAGGGCGATTCTACACGGCCAAGCCCGTGTCCTTGTATTCCTACTCGATGTGCAACTCCTCTTCCTATTCCTCCGCCTCCTTCACCATCCCATTGTCTCACATAGCAGCTTCGTCCATCTGTACCTTGAATCCTCCGTCTATACATAACCCAGCCAAGCTCACCGAGACTGGTTGAGACAGAGTCCCAAACAAACGCCTCCGCTACGCCATGTGTAGATAGCCACCCGTGTAAACTCCCCGAAAAGCGCACCCCGGCATATCCCAGCCAAGATAGTCAAGACAGGTCCACGCTGATCTACAAGGCTCGGTAGCCGCCGAGACACGGCCAAGATCGCATGATCTTTTTCCTTCTTGATATCGTCAATGGTTCTCGTTAAGAACTGAGATTCTCGTAGTCGTTGAAATGAAGGAGCTTCTTCCGTTTCAACATTGCTAAACCACTTGTTGGTACCGGCTCAGACCCTGGTAGAATCCATCAACGCCGTGCTCACTCCCGTCGTTTCTATTGTCTTAACAACTTTGTTAACTTGTTTCGTGGTAGGGTTATTAACAACCCAATTGGTTGCAGCTAACGCATAACTACTTTATGCACCCACTTTGAAGTGTTCCGATATTCTACCACCCACCCATTTTCCGCGAGTCCGTACAGAAGCCAGAACGTGGTCCACCCACCTATATGGTAGACAATCTAGAAAAACAGCGCAACCACAGGCCATACCAATAAGACGAAAAAAATCGCGCCAGATGCACCGCTTAGACCTGCCCACGGGCCACAGAAAAAATGAAAGAATTTCCAAAGATCCTGTTTCCCACCCTGATGCCCGTGAAGGCCCGGGTAAGCTGGGAGATGGGATAGGACGTACGGGACGTAATCTGGTTTGGGATCACGATGATGGGCGGCAGTTTGGGGGCGCACAAAGCGTCTTGGTGATGGAAGTCGAGTCGGCGGTGGTGATGGTGGTCACCGAGGATGGCGATTTTGAGACGAATGGGAGTTTGGAACCAGAGTTTTTGAGGGATAATGCTGTGGAGTGGGGACATGATGATTGCCAAATGGATGACATGAGATATCTAGGACGAAACCGAGAATCTTTGGGTCGCTTACAAGTTGGGATCGAGATGATATTACAAAATGTGAAGGCGGGGGTTGATGCTTGTTAGTTGTTCAACCATCTGCATATTGCCATGTCGATGTATGTTGTACACCTAGACAGACAAACAACAAATATCTCACCCACTCGCTCAATGACAAACAGCGCAAAACCTATGGCCGTACATGTGTACATATACGCGAATATCCATATATATGCAAGCTCTCTAACCCCCGCCTATTTGCCGCGATATAATTAGGATATCCATAGAATCCGTTCCACATATCTTAGTGTTTCCCAACCACCACAAAATATGAATATGCAAGCACTTAACCGTCGCCCCGAGAAACCTTCTTAGCCTTATTGAACCTGCATACACCTGCATATGGGACCTGCATGTGCAGATGGATGTCAGGACAACGAATGTCGGGCACATGTGGTTGATTTATAAAGTGGTGTGACTTTTAGGCATGTTCCGAGATTTATGGTGGTTAGTAAATCTTCGCCTTGATTTTGAGGAGCTAGTGCCCTAGCTTGGTGGGGTTTAGAAAAAGGTGGCAGTGGAGTTACAAAAGCTTGGGTCTAGCAAGTGTCAATGGACAACATGTGTATATATCTATACACTCATCCGGATAGCACCGAGACAGACACCTATCAAATAAACCCAGGTTGTAATTCCCCTGAGCAAGCTGAAAGACACAGAGAAAACCACACGAACACAGATTTACAATCTAACTCGGTATTAACGAAAATCGTCTATATAGAAACAAACCCCGTCCACAGTTTCTCGTGCTCGTGGCACCATACTGCATACCAACCCATACCTATCCGTCCGCCAAACCAGCCCGGCACTGTCCACCGCGTAAACACTCCAAGCTCAAATATAATACAATCTCAGCGGAAAAAAAAAGTCCAGCGCGCTGTCACCATCTTGTATAGAAGAAATTATTGTGCACGCGACTTCCGCTCTCCCCGGCTGTCGTTGGCTAGTTTTGGTAATTCCGTTGTTGACGGGTCACAACGACGCGGTACTTTCGGGAGCTAACTTTGCTTGTGGTGGAATTAGTGTTGACAATGGAGGTTAATTTGGCTGGGATGGGGGAAAATAACTCAGTGTTTGTGAAACAGGGTCACATTTTTGGTCGTTGATGATTTCTTCTGTCTAGTGGTTTGGGACTATAATCGATAACCATGGTTCATACATACAGATACAGAACAAACTTTCTCAAGCGAGACTCTGCACCACCGGCAATCTATGCATGTGTGCAACTCTAGCTCGATATTCAAACTGTCTCATTCTCAGAGTAACCCATAAACATCGCCACGCTGTCACCATGTTCAAGCTAGTCCAAAAGTAGTCAACAACGTCAACCACCACGCATACCCCTTGCTAGTCTACAAAAGAAACCCTTCTTTCATCGTCCCGTATCCCGGTATACCTCCCCAAAATCGGCCTCGTCTCCTTCTACGCAGCCCGCGCACGTTGCTTTTTGTGTTGCGGAGCCATATGTAGTGAGACAATCAAGTTGCCGTTCCGTAGCGTGGGATGGACAGGCTTGGTTAACCAAAGGTCTGGTGTTTTTTGTTTGTGGATAATATTGGTTTAGCATGGTTGATTTTTTGCGTCATATGTGAGATATATCGTTGGTGTTTTTTTTTTCAATATCGTGATGATTGTTTCTTCAAAGTGGATATGTACATATGTACTTGACCCAAGGTCAAAATCAAATACAGTCCAGACCAAATCTATCGCCACCGTTCAGACATACATAACCCACCAATCCTCCGAGCACCAGACGATCCTCTTCTTCCAGAATTTCGTGCATTGTTATCCACGACACAAAAAGTTGCCCACAATACTAGAACAAAGTGACCAGGGTCCAAACGGACAGACACCACATGGAGGAATGCTCGGGATTATGTGTTTGAGAAAAGGGGACTATCACCCACGTGTACAGGGTGGGTTACTCGGGTTTTCTACGCCGGGAATAGTGGGATAATTGTTCTCCAGTGCATGTGGAGATTTTTCCCGTAGACTAGATGCTTCAAGACTGCATGTGTTGTTGAATATTATGTTCTAGGACTTGGTGTTGAATTTGACGAGGTGCGGAAATATGTACGTTGGGTGTCAGGTTGCTATTGGGATGGAGTAATTACAGTCTTGATCCTGGATCACCTGGGGCCCATGTATCCCGAGAGTTGGTAAGCAGTTTGAAAGGAACCTTTTCATGGCATCAATATATGGTTGATTTTTGGAACTAGCTAGCTCTTGTCCCACAATACACCAACCCTCGGTATTCTGGATAGTCCGTTGTGAGTGTCTAAGCTCGTTAACCGTTTGTAGAGACTTGGTACGATGATCTCCCCAATCCAATTTTTGACCTCTAACTTATCAGGGCTGTGCCGGTGAGCTGAATTGTCATTCTTAATATAGGTGACATGACTGTTTGTATGAGGTGTTTGTATAAAGTGACCATTCATCACCGTTGTACTGCAAGGGGAAGGTTTACAAACAAAACATGGCATCTCATTAATGAGTAGTCACGGGGATGTAGAGGGATAACGGAAAATGATTCTCAAATATGCGTAAGCTGATGATGATTATCTCTCGGACGAGTGTATAAACTACAAACGGCCGAACATAACCAAATATCTAGCGTTTCTTTTTCCCACGAAACCCCCCACTAAACGCATAAGAGAAGCACCCGTTTCAACCAGTTACCTCCCAGAGGCACTGCCGAAGCCAAGGCCCATCACCAAAAACAAGCTGAGTTTGGCATAAAGTTCTCGTCGTCTTTGCCTCTCCCTCTTTAGTTCTCCTCGCCACCTTGCATGATGTGGCGATAGCCATAGTCTAGACTCTCCCTTCCTTGACCTTTTTGACCGACATTACCTTTTTGAAGAATCTTGACGATACTACGTTAGTTTACGTTGATGTATGGTAGGGTTAAGTCATGGCACGGACTTGGGGGGTTAGTATTAGTGTGTGTGGTGTAAGTGGTGATAGTGGAGTTGGGGGACGGAAAGTATTTTGAAACGTTGGGTGCATTTTGTTGGTTCTTTGGGATGGAATGAATTTGATGGATTGGTATTAAGTTTAGCAAACGTGTTTGAAAGACGGGCACAATACGGCAGAGTCAAAAAGGTTAACAAACGACCAGAGTCCAACAAACCACATATACAGAACATGTCCAAAACACCAGAAATAGTTCCGAAAGCATAGCCATCGAACCTCATCTTTGAAGCTCTCTTACAAACTCCTAGCACACACAAAATCCACACACATTGCCCCAAGGAAACCCCTTGTCCCAACTCTGGCACCCTAGATGTCAGAGCTTGAGGAGACTTAACCCCAGTCTCTCCTCGAAGGGGTGGGGTTTGACTAAGTTGAGGACCCGGCGTTGATGACAGGGGTGATAATAAAAGTGGGAGAGAGGTGCGAGCGGAAGAAGAAGAAGATGAGGAAAAGAAGAAGAAACCTCGGGATAGTATGGGGGCTATGGTGATGTGAAGTTGGATGTAGATATCTCAAGAATAGAGAGAGTTGAATTATACTAGTGAACAAAGGTGTAAGAGGCATAGTGCTATAGCATTGTAGTATTCTTTGATATCATTAAGAGGGAGAGGTCTCCGTTGACTTTTGAACTTGCCTACACTTACATACAAGAAACGTATTAATAACGGTAGGAGGTACAAACGTTTAACCTTGTTTCTATATGATGGGTGTGGTGGCTTGCGCGCGGTATACCGGTATATAGCGATTTAAACCGAAAGTAAGCTACAAGTCCAACCAAATTTGACCATAAACTACAACTGATCAATCACTCTCGACATATGTACATATGTTGTATACACATTCAATCTCAATTATGTCCGGAACCTCATATCTCTTCACAACATTGTGATATCTTCATCATAAACATCTCCATCTTTACTGTACTCCCATACATCTAAAACCCACCAAGACAAAATACACACACCCTATATTACACGTCACACACCCCCCATATCGCACACCACCCCTGCCTATACCGATTGAGTTAAGCATCGACTTTACCATTTTATCTACACAGCGTAGAATACCCGGACTGACCTCCTCAATGTCTACTCTACCTGGCCACCCTCAGACACCCAGAACCACATCGAGTTATAACTACTCTGGACTCTCCCGACTCTTCTCATGAGTTTATTCAGTCTTGACTTGTCTTGTTTTGTCTCGTTGTTCTGTATCTTTCTTCCATTCTTTGTCCATCATTTGTAGTATTCTTATAACTTACTACCATTTACCCAAAAAGGTTCATCCGAGATCGAACCATAACAATAATCTTCACCAACACAACTACACACGCACAAAAAAAACAACAACCAAGAACATCCAAAATGGCATCTCCTCTCCTCGCCACCACAAAAGCTCCAGCAGCAGATCCCCGCAAATATCAACTCTTCCCCAAAGGTTCTCCCGGCCCAACGACACCCCAAAAACAACTTGATCCCGAAGCCGCCTTTGCTCTCGCCATGAAAGGTTCCGACCAGTCTACCCCAGGAGGTTCCGTTCGTATCCGCAAAGACGCCAACCTGAGTGCTCGTCGCCGGAAAATTAGTGTCCCCGAACTCGGTCCCATGACCACCGTTCAAGAAGCTGCCATGGATTCTCGTAAGTATTTCATATCAACAGCCTCTTCTATAACAAACTAACACCCCAAAGCAACAATCCCCGGTCTTCGTCCTGTACATGAACGCTCCGTCTCAGCACCAAGCAACCAAGCTCTCCGCTCCCACATCTCCAACTTCATTCAGTCTCCTCTCCCCCCAATCACCAAGGAACAAAAAGATCTTCTTTCCGAATTCGCCGCCGCCGCCGCCATCGACCGCCCAGAATCCCCAGTTAAATCCGATTCCATGTCTCCACTAGTCATCCCTAAAGGCCCCCGGTCAAACGCCCCAATCGTCTCTTCCAGATTCAGAAGTGGTTCGTCGCCTAACAACGACAACTATATTACCCGCGCTGAAGGCTCGCCCATTGCTAGAGGACAAGAGAAAGATAGAGAGGTTAGATATCTCCCGCAGATCTGGGATCGCTCGGGTACCCCACCGGCGAGAACACCGCCTGCGGGATCTCCCCCTGCTATTCCGGATCAAAGTGAGAGTGCCTCGCGCATCATGGACCGTGGTCGTCCCCGTAAGCGCAGTCACAACAGAAATCCTTCTATCCCCGGAACTTCTTCACCTGCCGCCTCCACCTCATCAAACCCCGTCCCATCGGTCCCTTCTCCTAAGCGCTCTCTCTCTACTGAACGCCGCGCCTTCGAGACCCTCCCACAAGGTCATATCCTCTCCGCCGTCTCCAGTGCCCTTTCAGGTCCTGAACTCCTCGCCTTGAGATCTCAAGCCGTCGAACAATCCTCCCGTTTCGAAATCATGCGTGCCAAGGACGTCGACTCACTCTCCAAGGAACTCCGTGCGCTCGATGAACGCGTTGAGTACCTCCGCACCACATACACTTCCCTCCGTGCTGGCCGTCGCAACCTCCACGGCCGTATCCTCACCCTTCTTAAGTCCGGTTCCCGCTTTAGTACCGACAGCTTGATTAAGCAGGAAGAGTCCCTCGCCGAACTTGACTCCAGTATCGATGAGTGGCTTGCTAAGCTTGATGTGGCAGAGAACAGACGTACTCGTGTCCGCCAGAAGCTCCTCGAACATGTCGCCGCCGCCTCTAGAATCCCCGTCATGCAGCCTTCCAACGGCCGTGCCCCCGGCGGCTCCCTCAGCACACCTCCTCGCTCTCCTACCAAGACGCCCTCTAAGCCCGCTGCCCCACCAAAGGAGACTCCTAGGGAACACAAGCGCAATGCCTCAAGCCACCCGCGCAACGCTTCGCCTGCTTCCCTCTTCAAGCTTCCTATCCAGCAACCCGACCTTCCTACTCCTCCTCCTCTTCGCAAGTCTGCTACTTCGCCGATGCCTACTCCCTCGGATGTCGTTTCTCCCACTGACTCTCTCGTCTCCCCACTCACCCGCAACGGCCGCATGGAGAGCATCATGATCTTTGCCGCTTCTGATGTCTATGGAATGAACGCCATTGCTCCTCCCACCGAGCCTCTTCCTCCACCTCCGACCGCTACTGCCACCCCTCTTAAGCGCGGAGAGTCTCAACGTAAGCCTTCTACCGCCGCCCGCAGAGTTAGAGATCGTGAGGTCCACCGGTCTCGCAGCTTCGACACTCTCCCTTCTACGACCTACCAAGAGACTCTTCCCGCTACCACTTTCAACCCCAAGTCCTCTACTTTCGAGACTCCCCGCAAGAGTCCTCCTCCTCCTCGCCACCCTTCGGCTATCGTCACCCCTCTTACCATCCGCAAGGCCTCCAACACTTCCTCCGCGGCTACGCCCACCCCCAAGTCTGCCCATGATGATGGTGTCAACAGTGACACCGAGGTAGTCTACCTTACCAGCGCCGTGTTCTCCGGCTAAATCATCACCCACTAAAATCATTTCCTATTTCTTGTTTTCTATTTAACGGCCTCGCCTTATGACTTTCGTTTCTTACTTTCCTTAATCCATCATTCATGGCCGGAATCAATACTTTCCTTTTACACTTTACGCATCGGCTTGATCTCATTCATCGCCGGCCCTTCATTTCTAGCGCTCCTTTATACCACTTTGTTATCATCTTTTTTTATCTTGTTTATTTGGCCAGCCTGGTAGCTACTGGCTAGTTCCTCATTTATTTCCTTTGTCTTCATCGTCGACAGCATATATCGTCTTATCCCTTGTACAAGGGAGCCAGCACCGCTAGGTAGTATTGTTTCTCTTTCCGTTAGAGGGGAGTATTCCTTTTAGTTATTTTGGTATAATTTTGGGTCGGCTTTTTCGTTTTTTACTTGTTGTTTTCTTTTGTATTTTTGGTAGCCTTGTTTTTTTCTACTGTCTTCAATATGATTTTTGTCTAAAGAATATTCCGATGTCTCCTGAAACCATTGGCTCGTGTAGTGTTAGTTATGTTCATACCAGCTGAAAGTCTAGTTTAGTCAGTCACCCGTTGTGGGGGTGATATTGACTTCTCTTTTTTATGTCCGATGTGATATTTCCATATGGACATTCATAACTAGTCAACTATAGACACTTCCGAAATGGCACTTGTGATAGTGTGAACCTTTTTTTTCACTGTTTTATGTTACATGTGCCATATGTAAACTAATGCACCGACGTGTTACATTGGTGGCTGGGCTATGTGGTAGTTGTTTCATCTCAGTGATGAACACCAACGGAAGAACCATCACAGAGTAGTAACGAGCTCAAGGGCGTATATCTAAATGACGTCGTTGATAGTCCAAGGAGGTTGGTGTTTTGTTTTGTGGGGTTGATACAGGAGATAGTTTAGTTTTCACATTCGGCGCACAATCTACAAATAGCCAAACAAATATATCCCCAAATGCAATCCTCCAAACCAGATCTGATAACCTTCAGACATCCACTAATGCACACCACGCTTCAGACCAAATCCTACATCCCAAGTATACCAATTAGCCCAAATAGAATGATCCTATGGTGTATACTCACCCTCGATAAAGACCTTCTGTCTTCACAAACATCCCAACTCACCACACCACACCATCGAATTCCATGTTTGAGATTCCTGAAGTCTCTTCCACCTAGTCTGTGCGCGCGCTTCATAGAACATCCACTGTTTTCTATCTCGCAAATCAAAGTCAAAGCAACCCCGCCTCTACCTATTCCTAGAAACAGTTCAAACACAACACTTTGGTTGTCTCCTCAATGCACAGTGATCCTAACCAAGCCCACGAGATCGTGACCTCCGTCACGGCCATATTCCACTGATGTCGTTGAACTAACCCTAATCGACGAAATCCCGCTTAACCCACAATCAAGCCAACATGGGCCGACACTTTTCATACCGGATGAACTCCACAACTCCATCTGTACTATTCATAACCATAACCTCATTCTAAGACAAGAAAAGACGAGAGGCCCAGTGGTGAGTGTGGAGCAGTACATTCTGCATAATCTACACCCAATAAGATCTGCCGTGCATGAAAAGAAACGGGTGTGAGAGTTGTTTTGAGACGGCGGTTATGCGGGTTGATGGTGGGGGTCGTTTTCTTTCTCGCCGGGGGCGGCAAGGTGTGGCGGGGTTGATCGGAGTTTATAATGAGACTTTGCGGTGCTCTCTATCACATACGACCATAGCCTGCGGAAAATACGGGGTCCCGTCTGCTCCCCCATAGTCAAGCCACAGAGCGCTGGATTAGTAGTACGGTGGGTGACCACGTGCGAATACCCGGTGTTGTATGTATCTTTTTGGGTTTCCTATCGGGATGTATTTCTGGTCTTCAAAAGGCTATTTTGATATCCTTTTTGATGACGGTACCTTTTACACCCCATACACCTACAGACGAAACAACCACGGTTCAGGTGGTTGAAGACGATCATGATGGGCTGTTTCTACGCAGCGCATAAGAAGGATCGGCCGGAGGTGTTTGGGGATTCGTCTCTTGTTTGGGCCGGCTCGAGTGACCCATCTGAAGGTTGATTGGTGGGGTGATATTACATACGCATCCTAATTCTATCTTTAAACTTTCAACCGAACGGTTGTACAGTAATTAGGTCGGCAACAGTAGACGGGATGGAGTCGGGATGACGTTGGTTATGCGGATTGGTCGTCATGTGATACACGTCACGTGCTGTAGACCCAGTACATGCTAACCCTATCACATGTGATGATGACAAAGTTTGAGTGTCAAATGTAAGATATATGCTGTTTGTCGTTGGGCTTGACACACACACTACCAAACTTGATATCCAATCAGCCAATGATAACCCACTTGGAGCAAACTCTTGCGTTGGCATCGTCATAGAAGACCCCGCATTGAAAGTCCCAGCCTCCACGGTTTAATTGTTGAACCTCAAGTCAGGGGTTATCCCGACTTGCCGAAGGGGGTTCTGTCTGGCATCGGACGGGACGGGAGTGAGTAAGTGAGCCGGAGAATAGTACAAATATGAGATGATTCTTAGACTATTAAATGCATCTACCGAATGTCGTTTGTCAGTGATGTCTCGAGATTCAACCTTCCACGCATATAGAGGCTGCACTGTCAGATCAATGATTTGCAAAGCGACAGACAGGGCTTTAGAGGCCTGTCATGGTGATCTCGGTAAGGCGGGAGGGAAATCGCGGGAAGGGTGGCGAGAGGGGAAACCGAAGTGAAAAGAATGAGTTACATAGATTCATACATACAAAATCATCCAAAAGAAATCCCAATTCACTGGATTTCCTTGGGCCAACTTTGCACCGTCGTCGTCTGGGGGTTAGCGAAATGCAGTAACTCCATGGGGCAAAAAAAGCCACAGAATACACTAACGCAAAGCTACCTTAACTAAGGTACAAGAAGCTTACATACCTCCTTCCATATGTGAAAGTAGTCGCCACTCCTTCCGTTTGCCAAACCTTAACCTCGCTGTTTCTAGACAATTTGTATTTTTCATAGTTGCTTGATTTTCTGCTCTCACTTATTCTATCTCCTTGGAAATATAGCCGTGTGGCGTCATTCCTTTTCAGTTACCAACAGCCTCATAATTGACGTTTGCATTTGTAGCGGCGCAACCAATCATTTTTGCTGACGGGTGACCGAGCGTTTTGAGTGGCAGTTCAGCGATAAACATTGTTGGTTGACTGTTGATTCTACATACGAACAAACGAGTCAACAACGACCATTCCGCCAGATAATACCCCCGACTATTTGCATTTATATACACGACTTCATTCTGAGAATCGACCCTCGACTCTACTTTATACCAAGACGACTAGAGACATCCTTAGCGTCTCGATTTTAGAACTTGTACCAATCTGCGACCGACCAAAAATATACGGCTGCCTGAGCTTTGTTTACAGAGAGCCCCATTGCGGAGATAACATTGACTCTCCATTCGACGATACCCATTCGCATTTAAGGGAACAGATCTTGACAGCGGGCGGAAGATACAGACACGGGACCGGTCCGCTCTTTGCATATCCCTATAACGACGTCGCCAAGACATACATATTGGCAAGATGCCTCCAGCTGGTGGTGGCAATATTAAGGTGGTGGTGAGATGTAGACCTTTTAACAGTCGAGGTATGTTTAGGCACCCCAGGCACATAGGCAGAATAATCGCTAACCAATAGACCTACAGAGATGGATAGAGGGGCGCAATGCATCATTGAGATGAAGGACAACCAGACAGTTATTACTCCTCCAGACAACATCAATCCCAAGACAACAAAAGGTGACGGTGGTCCAAAATCCTTTGCCTTCGATAAATCATACTGGTCCTTTGACAAGGCAGCGCCAAATTATGCAGGCCAGTCAGATCTTTTCGATGAACTTGGTCGGCCGCTACTCGACAATGCTTTTGGGGGCTACAACAACTGTATTTTCGCCTATGGACAGACGGGTTCCGGTAAATCGTACTCCATGATGGGTTATGGAAAGGAGATTGGTATTATCCCCATGATTTGCCAAGACATGTTCCGCCGTATAACAGAGATGCAAGCGGATAGTACGCTCAAGTGCACAGTAGAAGTGTCATATCTCGAAATCTACAACGAGAGAGTCCGCGATCTTCTCAATCCATCGACAAAGGGTAACCTGAAAGTCCGTGAACATCCGTCTACCGGTCCATATGTAGAGGATCTTGCCAAGTTGGCGGTCAGCAGTTTTCAGGAGATTGAAAATCTCATGGACGAGGGTAACAAGGCTAGAACAGTCGCGGCGACAAACATGAACGAGACATCCAGTCGAAGTCACGCTGTTTTCACCCTCATGCTTACGCAGAAAAAGTTTGACTCGGAGACCAAGATGGCCATGGAGAAGGTAGCCAAGATTTCTCTGGTCGATTTGGCTGGTTCGGAAAGAGCAAACTCCACAGGTGCCACGGGTGCCCGGTTGAAAGAGGGTGCGGAAATCAACAGATCACTATCTACTCTTGGTCGAGTCATTGCAGCACTGGCAGATTTGTCTACAGGCAAAAAGAAGAAGGGACCAGGTGGTACGGTGCCGTACCGTGACAGTGTATTGACGTGGCTTTTGAAAGATTCCTTGGGTGGTAACAGTATGACAGCCATGATTGCTGCCATTTCACCTGCTGATATCAACTACGACGAGACCCTCAGTACCCTGCGTTACGCAGATTCCGCCAAGCGCATCAAGAACCATGCCGTGGTCAACGAAGATGCCAATGCACGCATGATTCGTGAACTTAAAGAGGAACTTGCATTGCTGCGAAGTAAACTTGGTGGCGGTGCAGTTGCGGCAGGCGGAGGGGGCGGAGGGGGAGGAGGTAGTGCGGTACCACCAGAGGAAATCTACGATGAAGGCACGCCGTTAGAAAAGCAGTTTGTTTCGATCACAACGCCAGATGGTTCGACGAAGAAGGTTTCAAAAGCGGAGATTGCGGAGCAGTTGACGCAGAGTGAGAAGCTTTTGACGGACTTGAATCAGACTTGGGAAGAGAAGCTGCAAAAGACGGAGGAGATTCAAAAGGAGAGAGAGGCTGCTCTGGAGGAATTGGGTATCAGCATTGAAAAGGGCTTTGTCGGATTATCTACACCCAAAAAGATGCCCCATTTGGTCAATTTGGCCGATGACCCGTTACTCGCCGAGTGTCTAGTTTACAATCTAAAGCCGGGTACGACGACGGTGGGAAATCCAGAGGAGGGAGCGGAACAAGCTGTTGATATCCGGTTAAAAGGGTCAAGAATCCTACAGGCCCACTGCACGTTTGAAAATAATGCGACGGATAACACTGTTACTATCGTCCCCAAAGAGGGCGCGGCGGTAATGGTGAATGGCCAACGTATCTCGGAGCCTAAGCAGTTGCACTCGGGATATCGTGTTATTTTGGGCGACTTTCATATCTTCAGGTTCAACCATCCGACTGAGGCCAGAGAAGAGAGACATCAGCAGAGTTTGCTGAGACAGTCGATCACGGCGAACCAGATTGCCAGTATGTCATCGCCTTCTCCCGTTCCTAGACATGAGAGGTCGTTCAGTAGGATGTCAGTGGATATCAACTCGGAGTCTGTCTCACCTACGACTCTCCAGGCCAGCAGGTCACATTCACCAAGACGGGATCATGACTGGTCGTTTGCAAGACGAGAGGCTGCAAGTGCAATTTTGGGAACAGACCAGAACTTTGCAACGTTGACGGACGAGGAACTTAACGCACTGTTCGAGAATGTCCAGAGAGCCCGTACTGAACGTGTCATTGGGCGGGAAGATGATACGGAGTCCGCTATGTCGTATCCTATTCGGGAAAAGTACATGAGCACCGGCACGATTGACAACTTCTCACTGGATACTGCACTTACGATGCCTTCTACGCCTAAACAAGGGGAGACGGATGAGAAGCTACATGTCCTGCGCGAGGAGATGCAGCAGCAACTCGAGAAGCAAAAAGACGAATTCGTAACCCAGCTTAAGACCGCTGAGGCCGCGAATGTTGAGGTTGCAGAGATAAAAGCCGAGAAGATCCGCATGGAGGCAGCTTTGCAGCAACTCAAGGAAGAGATGCAAACACAGCTAGCAGCGCAAAAGGAGAAGTTCGAAGACAAGATCGAGAAGCTGGATCCTCTTAAGCAGCCCAAGGCCAGCCCCATTCTCTCATCCGAGGAGCGCGAAAGAGCTCGTACGGCGGTGTCGGTGTGGAAACAGCGGCACTTCGTGGGAATGGCGGAGGCGGTTTTGCAGAATGCGGCGGTCTTGAAGGAAGCGCAGATTATGGCGAATTCTTTGGCCGAGGGCGTCTATTTCCAGTTTACCGTGGTTGGCGAGGGTCATACGAGATGCTCGTCGTATGACATGGTTCTTAATGGGCTGGGAGATGCCGGGGATTTAGATGATATGGTTTTAGAGATGACGCCGAAGCCGTGCATTGGGGTGCGTGTCATCAACTATAACAGCGGGGTTGTTGTCCTGTGGAGCATTGAGAAGTTGCATGACCGGGTCAGACAGATGCGGCAACTTTATCAGTATATTGACCAGCCCGAGTACTCGCAACATCTGAGTAAGGCGGCTCCGTTCATGGAGTCCTCTATGCCCGGATTCACACTGGTTGGCGAGGTTGATGTGCCGTTGAAGACCGTGTTTGAGTTGAGAGTACAGGACTTCAAGTTGGATGTTATGTCGCCATATACCCTGGATGCAATCGGCGCGATCAAGTTATCCTTAGAGCCGTCACATGCGCGGGCCCCACCGAATACGTTGAAGTTCAACGTTGTTATGCAGGAACTCGTGGGCTTCCCGGAACACGAGGGAACGGAGGTTCATGCACAGCTGTTCATCCCCGGTATTAGTGAGGATGACGGCATCAGCACGACGCAGATGATTTCGGGATTCGATGAGGCACCTATCCGTTTTGAGAGTGTTCATTCGATGACGATGCCATCAAACTCTCCGAGAACTACGCATCTGAGGGTTGCAGTTTTCGCGAAGGTTACGGGAATGCATCTTGATAAGCTGCGTAGTTGGGATGACATGCGTGATGCGGGTGTTACGGCGGTTGGAAAGGGCGGGCCAGAGGACGGATCCGGGCGAGGCGCGAGAATCTCAGAGAGTCAGTTTTATCAGCAGGAGAAGCATGATTTGTTGGCACGTGTTCAGATTCTTGAGATGGATGAGAATGGAGAGTATGTCCCGGTGGATGTCACGCAGCTTTCGGAGAATGACTCGGGTACGTACCAGTTGCACCATGGTCTACAGAGACGGATTGGCGTTTGTATCACGCATGCTTCGGGTGATGCGCTGCCTTGGGAGGATATTGTTGCCGTCAAGGTGGGCAAGATTCAGATGCTGGATGCGGCGGGAAAGACACCGGATTTGACCTCGGTTACCCCGTTGATCCCAATCAAGTTATCCCAGAGACCTCTGTTTAAGGATAACGCCAATGGGACGAGGTCTGTTACTCTGTTTGCGCAATGGGATTCGGCGTTGCACAACTCGTTGCTGATGGATCGGGTGACGCCTGATAAATACCGGGTTCAAATGGCCGTTGCTTGGGAGATTTCTTCTCGTCGGTTGGCTGCGCCAATGTCGTTTTCTCTGGACATTTCTCTTCAAATTCTTTCACGTACTCATATCCGGCAGCAAAGTATGCTGGCAGCTCTTTGGAAAACGGTCCGTATCGTTCACTCAACAACTGGCATCTTCACCCTCTCAGTTCGCCCGGCGCCAATCAAACGGGTTGGTGACCTGTGGAGACTGAACAGTGGTCTCGACTACGTTAAGGGTGAAGAGACTCTGACTGGGTGGGCGCCTCGTGGCGTGAGTATCGTGAGTGATTGGATTCTGGCACGCAAGAGAAAGCAGAGAGCAGCCGAGATTGAAGGGGCTTTTGTGGTGTTGAAGAAGATTGGAGGCGTTAAACAGGGCCTGGCGAGAGTTACAGAGGAAGAGGAAGAAGAGGAGTTGAAGATTTGCGATGACGATTTACTGGTGGATACGCCTGAGGGCTCAGTTAATGGGGATGATGGCGGTGATACGGATGAGTTTGTGGAGGCGGTTGAGGAGCCACCTGTGGAGAAGTCACCTTATACCGAGAGACAGAGGCTGCTTTTGCGGAAGTGTCTTAAGCTCTGGTTGAAATATCCTGACCCTCTTACCAACATTCTCTCCACCCAGAATACCACTCCCCCGACTAATGGTCTTGCTCCATCTGCTGAGCCTCCGGCATTAATCACCACTATCGTCCGGGCCCCCAAGAACCCCAAGGTTCTCAAGTCTGGATTCCTCCTGGTTCCTAACGCGGATTGCACGAAATGGGTTAAACGCTTTGTTGAACTCCGCCGTCCCTATCTGCATATCTTCACCGTTGACGGCGAGGAAGTAGGCGTGGTGACCCTCCGTGATGCCCGGATTGACCCTGCCCCTGGCGCTTTGGGTATCTTACACCAGGATGACGACAATATCACACCTGGTAACAACCGGAAGATGTCCGGAGGCCGGGCTACTTGGGGAGCAAGCCCCGTCGGCACAGCTAGTCCTGGAGGTGAAGCAGGTTTGAAGAGGTTGAATGAGAGATTACAGTGTGCAGTTTGGGCTATCTATGGACGGAATAATACGTGGCTTTTCGCGGGGAGAGGCGAGAAGGATAAGTTGGATTGGATCTCTAAGTTAGATTTGAATTACGGGGAGTAGATTTGTAGGGTATGAGTTATGAAATTATGAATTGACTTTTGTTTTTTAAGTTACTTTACGAGAATTCCTTGAATGTGTGGAACAACTTGGCACCATGGCTCATTGGGGGTTTTCTGCATGTCGAAGGCAGTCCAGTCGCCGGCATTGCGAAGAGTGGATTCGGTGTCCCGGCATAGTTCACAACCACCTAGGAAGCCCGGCCAGAAGAGGTTGACGAAGCCTATATAAGTTAGTGTTTGTACATAAATGGCCTGTTAATATACTCACGTTGGTAGATTCTCATTCCCCATCCTGATTCTCTGTCCGTTACAACATGTTCATAAACAAACCATCTTCCACCAGGCTTCAACAATTTCCACAACGCTTTACAGTTCTCCTCGGGCTCAGGAATACTGCAAAGACACAGGATGGTAACGATGCAATCAACACTCTCCTCCTGCACCACTCCTTCCCAGGCCCCCGGGACGTTAAGATCCTGGATGCCAACGGGGACACCTTCGTATTTCCCCTGCAGACCCAACTCATCCACTCGAGCACGTAGCGCAGCGATCTGTAACGGGTTAGGTTCTACGGCGAGAACCTTTGACGCACCAAGGGAGGTCAGGAACTCAGCATGCATGCCACTCCCGGCACCGACTTCCAAGACGAGCCCGGAGAGCGGGGCATATTTCGGTTCTCCAGCTACTTGGGCATCCGTGTGGCCGAGGAGGAGATGGCGAATTTTCGGTTGGACGGATGCGGCTAGCTCGGGACCAAAGGTGCGCCAGAATGTGGCGAACCAGGTGTTGCAAATGGTGGACGGGGACGTAAGAGAGCGGGGAGAGGTCCGGAAGAGGGTCTTTAGGGCTTGGGGGAGGTGCGTCAGGATGGTGAGGAGGAAGGACCAGGGGTCGTAGAGGGAGAGGAGGATTTCTTTAAGAGACGGGGGGGCTGTCATGTTGAATGGTTGGAGAGAATATGGAAGTGAAGACGTCTTGGCGGATTTGGGCATGTGGAAGGCATATATGTATATGTGGACCATGTAGTGGGGACTTGCTGTTTCTCGTATTAGGTTACATAATTACCAATTGGGAAGATGAATGATGGACTGGGGTGTGATCCTTGCATGTGATGCGACCCACTTTAAAGTTCGAGAAATGTAGAATGATGTAGCCTTGCGCGTTGAGTTTGCGATAGTAATATTGTATATTTCAAGATATACCACGGACAAAATGTCGAAGAAATACGCTTTCGTTTCGATGGAGGAGGATACGGGGGGCTTGGAACCCGCGAGGGTGGATAAGTCGAGGGGAAAGACGCGACGAGATCGCGGCGGTGATAGACCAAAAGATCGGGAAAAGAGGTCACGAGAGAAGGAAAGAGAACGGGAGCGCAGCCGCGATAGAGATCGCGAGAGAGATCGGAGGGATACCAGGGACAGAGAACGGCATAGACCGAAGAGTTACAGGCGGAAAGACGACAGGGACGATCGTTGGGCTGATGAGGATGTTTCGGAGGAGGAGGAAGATGAGGAAGAAGAAGATGAGGAACCCGCGACAAAACGGAGTAAAACGACCCACGAGGAAGATAAAGACGACGATACGAAATCCCCCGAAGTAACAGATGACATTGCCGAACGTGACGCCTTCGCAGCCCGTCTGCGCGATCGCGATTCAAAGAAGAAGGAACCGACAAAGAACCCCCGAAATGATCTCGACGAAGCCGAGCGGCGCGCCGCACTCCCCGATATCCGACTCAAGTCGCGCCAGGAATACCTGAATAAACGCCAACTGGAGAAACTCGCTCTGCTACGACGCCAAGTGCAGGATGAAGAGGAGGAAGTCCGTTCGGGTGTGCGCCTTTCGAAAAAGGAACTTGCTGAGTTTAAGAAGAATAGAGAGCTATTGGCTATTATGGAGGCCAGGGAGAATATTGATGATGGGATGGGCGGGTATGCTATGCCTGAGGAGTATATGAAAGATGGCAAACTTGATGGACGGAGGAAGAAGGAGGTTCTTACCGGGAGAGTTGTTGATAGGGGATTGGATGGGAAGGAGAGGTTTATAAGTGAGGTTGACCAGTGGGAAATGGAGCAGACCGCCAAGGTAAAGAGTCAAATCACCGTTGGTGAACGGAAAGATGAAGGCCGATATGACCTCGTCATGGACCCAGAGCTCTTCATCGACTTCACAATGGACTCCCAACTCGCCGGTGTAGGCGACACGAAATCCAAAGCCGACGCCTTCCTCGCCGCGCAAATCGACGCCGCCGAGAAAAAAGCAATGTCCATCCAAGAAACCCGCAACTCCCTCCCCATCTACCAATACCGCCAAGCCTTCCTCGACGCCATGGAAGCCCACCAGATCATCGTCCTCGTCGGAGAAACAGGTTCCGGAAAAACTACCCAGCTTCCGCAGTATCTGCATGAGGCCGGGTATACCAAGGATGGCCGGAAGGTAGGCTGTACGCAGCCCAGACGAGTTGCGGCGATGAGTGTGGCGGCTCGTGTGGCGGAGGAGATGGGGGTGAAACTTGGTGGTGAGGTGGGTTATAGTGTGCGTTTTGAGGATAACACGAGCGAGAAGACGCTGGTTAAGTATATGACGGATGGTATGCTTTTGAGAGAGTTTATGACGGAGCCGTCGTTGGATGGGTATTCGGCTATCATGATTGATGAAGCTCACGAACGGACTGTTCATACGGATATCTTACTTGCCTTGGTGAAGGATCTGGCGAGGGCTAGACCGGATCTTAAGTTACTTATTGCCTCTGCGACCATGAACGCAGAGAAGTTCGCTACATATTTTGACGACGCTCCGATCTTCAGTGTCCCCGGTAGACGATTCCCCGTGGATATTTACTACACGCCATCTCCCGAGGCAAACTATCTCGACGCGGCAATCACCACTGTTTTCCAGATTCATACGACGCAGCCTTTAGGTGGTGATATCTTGATTTTCCTCACTGGTCAAGATGAAATTGAAGCAGCAGAGACAAAGATCTTAGAAACTGCGAAGAAACTTGGTTCCAGAGTACCAGAGCTGATTGTTGCCCCTATCTACGCCAACCTGCCTACAGAACTACAATCCAAGATTTTCGAACCTACACCTCCCAAGGCCCGTAAAGTCGTCCTGGCTACAAATATCGCCGAAACATCCCTCACCATCGACGGCATCGTCTACGTGATTGACCCCGGCTTCGTCAAAGAAAACGTCTATAACCCCGCCACAGGCATGTCCTCCCTCCTAGTCGTCCCCTGTTCCCGCGCCTCCGCGAATCAACGTTCCGGTCGTGCTGGACGTGTTGGCCCGGGTAAATGTTTTAGATTGTATACCAAGTACGCGTACTTCAACGAGATGGACGAGGCGACGACGCCGGAGATTCTACGGACGAATTTGGCTGGGGTGGCGTTGCAGCTTTCGGCGTTGGGAATCACGGATTTGTTGCATTTTGATTTCATGGATGAGCCGCCACGGGAGGCGTTGATCGAGGCGTTGAATTTGCTGTTTGCCTTGCAGGCGTTTAATACCCAGGGTATCTTGACAAAGGTGGGGAGACAGATGGCTGAGTTTCCTACTGATCCTATGTTAGCTAGGGCGGTATTAGCAGCGGATAAAGAGGGTTGTGTGGAAGAGGTGCTATCTATTGTTTCGATGCTAGGAGAGGCATCTGCACTCTTCTTAAGGCCGAAGGACAAGAAGATCCATGCCGACTCGGCACGTGCGAGGTTTACTGTGCAGGATGGCGGTGACCATTTAACACTGTTAAATATCTTTACACAGTGGGTTGAAAACGACTATTCCATCATGTGGACCAAAGAGAACTTCCTCCAACAACGGTCTCTCACCCGCGCCCGAGACGTCCGAACACAACTATCCGCTCTCTGCGACCGCGTGGAAGTCCGCCCATCAACATGCGGTGGCATTTCAAATGCCAGACCTATCAAACGCGCATTAACAGCCGGATTCTTCCCCAACGCCGCGCGTATCTCCCGTGGTGGTGACGGCTATCGCACGTGTAAAAAGGGGAATACGGTATATGTCCACCCCAGTAGTACTGTCTTCGGAGCGGACCCGCCGGCTCGCTGTTTGGTATATTTTGAGTTGGTTGCTACAGGGAAGGAGTATATGCGGAATTGTATGCCGGTGGAGGGTGCCTGGTTAAGTGAGTTGGCGCCGCACTTTTATAAGAAAGGGGAGGAAGAGGGGAAGGAGGAACGGAGGAAACGGTGATGTTATGATGATTATGAATTTATTTTTGTTTGAATGTGTGTTTTATATGAAGAGATATGCCTTGATGTGTCGGCGTCTAGAGACGCGTTGGATACAGAGTGAATGAATTCAAGGGCTTCAGTGTACCGACGGTAGAAGTATAACTCATCAATGGCATGGAGTATATCCTGAAGTTCCATCTTAGTCGGGTTTTCTGGGACCGGTAGAACGGACTTATACAGCTACGAATTGTCAATCTATGTTCTTTCACATGCAAGATCCAACGTACCTCGCCATTCTCAATTCTCGGTGTATACCCCTTCTTAACCTCCTCAAACGCCTCCTCCGTCTGTCCCGTGCGGCGCTCCCGGGCCGTCTGTCTCGCAGAAGCTTCCTCGTCGGAGGACACCTCAATTGCGAAGAAGTCTTCTACATCCGACATTTTGATATGCGTGACTTACACCAACGTCTTCTCATCCACCAATATCTCACCTATAACTCTATATCCCAATAAAATCCCCACCCCGCCACACACGCCACACTCCACACGCCACATTCCTTCCAGCTGGTGGATATGGCCAGCTGACATAGCATACCTGTCCCCCCCCAAGATAAACATCTCCATTACAACAACAGTGACATTTTGGGAAATAGTCAACAACAACAATGGATATTTCCGAGGTCTTGTACGTCTTTGCGTCTCGGTTGAATTGGTGCAGTTAATTAACCCCCGACAGCCGCATTTCTAACCTTCTGGTTGCCGGTATCACCGTCATCACCGGTCTTACCTGGGTTCTTGACTTTTCGTGGTAAGTTTGATATTGCTTGTGTATTTGGACAAATCATAACTAACAAACATAGGCACGGGTAAGTCCCCTATAAATCTCCCACAAGCCATCGTAGCTAACCCTCCAGATTCCTCCTTGGTCTGTACCTCATCGCCTTCGGCGGTGTCGTCGGTAGCCTCGAATTCTTGATCCACCCTCTCACCCAACGGTTCGCCTCCTTCCTCTTCTCCTTCGTCGGCCGTGGTGTCTGTAAGTGACTTCCTCCCCGTTTCTCCACTCTTACTAACCACTCCGTCAGTCTACATTTTCCTTTCCTCCATCATTGCCTCAGGCGGCACCTTCTCCTCCATTCTGGGCTTCATCACCTTCCTTGTCGGTTTCGCCTACATCGGTCTGGAGTTCTACCCCGTCATCGAACCTCCTGCCAACATGCAGGAGGTTGGTAGCGGTTGGGGCGCCGAAGAAACCGTTTAAACAGGCGGTTATTGCGCCCTTGTATGAGGTTCTCGAGGAGCTGATTAGTTCTGTGATAAGTACTTGGATAATTCAAAATTACCAGTGCATGCTGCCTGGTTTATGGGGTTCATCATGTATCCCAATATCAAATAATAAACACGTCATTACCTACCTTACCTACCCTTGAGCCCCACCACAATCTAATCTAATCACCCAAGCTCCGATAAGATAAGCATAATTAAATCTCCATGTCTACTCTCCACTACGCCAAATGACGCTCCACCTGTTCCGACCACTCACACGATCGACAATCAAATCCCCCCATCATCAACCTCAAACAAACGAAAAAAAAGAAGAAAAAAACTTCAACAGTCACCCCCCACATTAACCCCAACCCACGCCCACATTCTCTACATTTACAAACCTACGTCACCAACCTTCTAGTCGGCGTTCTCCGCGCACGGCGCAACAAAGAACCCCGGCTCACACCTTATTTGTAATGAAAAGGATAAAAGTCTTGGCGGTGAAGAACCCGAGCATTGAGTCCGACTAAACTATACGGTGACCGACCAAGCACGTTTTTGGTCTAAGGAAGTCCCAAGCGCAACTATATATAAACACCTATACATGTCGGTATACAGCCGTATTTCCGGTCCCAACAAAGTCATGAAGTAAAACATACAAGTCTATTCCTATCAACATACACGGCAACTGTTCTTGCGACAGATCAGCCAAGTGTCTGTCTTAATCTACATCCATACATCACCCTATCCACGCGGATGTCCACGCTCTGTGTGACAATGGACAAACGCCGACATACCCTATCCCTCTCTCTATTAACCCGAACCCATTCCATTCATACCCAAAAGAAAAAGAAAAAAAAAGAAAGTGCCCTAACTCAAAGAAATTCGTGTCGTTAATCATTCTTCGTGATCCAGAGCCGCCAGCTCTTGTTCCTTCCGCATCAACATCTCCCGCATTCGTCGTGCCTCCTCTTGCAACATGGCCCGTCGGGAACTCATCTCCCGCTCCGAACTCCCCTCACGTCCGCCGTGAGGCCCAGGCGCACTGGCTGGGAGTTGCAGCGGAGGGGGAAGCTGCGAAAGACTGGGATATCCACCGTACGATGACGCATTACCGGGGCTAGCGGCAAAACTGCTCGTCGTATGCATGGGTGACCGCATGTTGCTATATTGCGAAGGCGCTGGAACAGAATAGTTGTTGGCGTGGTTGCTGTAGTAGTGCGACTCGGCATCGGTGTCGTGCGTAGCTGGGTTCAGAATAGAGTTGATCGATGAAACCCGCTTTGACGACTCCGCCGCCGCTCCGTGAAAACCCTGGCTTTCTCCTGGCGAATCTTCCGTTGCCGAAAATGACCGTTTTCTTGGGTGTGATATAAACGAAGATGGCGAATTTGACGCCTGTCTTTCTGCACTGATCGGTGGTAATAAATCAGACTCGCGAGAATTGTGTCCCTCCGACCATTCCACAACACGTGCCGGAGACCCGCGATGAGGGCTGTATTGCGCTACAGAAGCCCCTGTCATACTGTGGTCTCCCTGTTCATCCACGCCCGGCTCGCGCTTAGTGCGGCCCAGATTCACCGACCCATCGGCGTTCATACTACCACGCTCTGGTGTGGCTTCTGGTGACCGGTTAGGAGTCTGCATGCCCTCCGTACCTTCTGGCTCGGAATCTTGAGCGGGAATCACTCGTTTTCTCCGCTTGATAACTGCTTTTTTCATCGTCACTGGCCGATGACAACCGTGCAGCTTGTAGTATAATCCTGTACCCACTGTTAGCAACTCGCCCTGGCCCGCTGTGCTGACAGAAACCCCTCTCTCCAATACTCGCACTTACCACATGCATTGCAGATCGTGCGTCCAGCCTCATCTCGGCGCCATAAAGGAGTAATCGTCGTACTACAATTTTGGCATGCAATCACAACCGTCGGGTTTTGCCCTTGGCCCTCCAGAGCTGCTACATCGATAGGGGGCGGAGCGCTGACATCAGCGTCCTTTGAACCCGCACATGATGACCCCGCCGAGCTTGTCTCGCCGTCGCCCCGATTTTGTCCCTTGAACATGTTCAACCGCGCAGTCTTGGCCATGCGATTGTTGAACGCCGGGCAGCCGCCACAGCCCTCGGCCCCTCCAGTGCCATTGCACCGACCACCTCCAGGGCAAGTTCCGCTAGGATTTTGCTCTGCTGATACATAGGTGGCACCCTTGACCGTAGTTTGGGACTTTGATGATGGCGCACAAATTTTGACTCTGGAGGCACCAGTCTCCGGTGCAGCTTGCGTTGCCGTCGCCGATTTTTTTAATTTGGTTGGTCGTGCTGTATTTCGCGCTTTCAGATACAATCCACAAGCATTGCAGATTGTGGCGCCTTGAGGAGATCGTCTCCAAAGAGGTGTCTGTGTGGTTCCACAGTTGCTGTCAAACAGAAAAAAAAACGATTAGACGTTAGCAAATCAGCCTATAGAAAGAGCTCAATTTCACAGTGCATTGCATGACCCATCACACCCTGGACCCCACCACCATACATTGCATTCTACCCATAAATCATCCTCAATCTGCCCACGCTGCGGGCTTGCGTCGGGCCCCAAAACCCCGCCATAGCAAGTACATTGTACGTTATCGACTCACCTGCAGATTTGTCCAGTTTGGCCGGTGCTAGATCCCGAAGCCCGCCCAGCTATCTTCTTTGTCGGCGGCGGACTTGGTTCATTGGTTGATAAGGAAGGGCTTGTTCCCTTTGTGTTGGATGTGCTCCCCGCCATGCTAACGTCGGAATCTTCGTTGCTATCGCCAAACCCGGGTAAAGGTCTGCGGCCCTTTGGGGCCTCTCCGTCTTTGCCCATCGGCCTGGTTGGAAGCGCCGTTCGTGGAGCTGTATTTGTGCTGGTGGCAGTAAAACTACCAGTCGCAACTTGTGGGCTGTCTGACATGGCAACTCTATACCAATGTAAACTGGTCACAGCGTAGTATAAGTGGTGTGGTGTATAAAAGCGACGTGGTAAACAGCAGGGTGAATCGTAGGTCAAGAAAGCCTGCAGTGTCACAACTGGTTCATGCTCGGGAAGCTCGATAGGCGGATGTGTGTTTTAATAGTTAGATGATCGGTTGGATTGCTCGGAGAATCCTGTGCCGGAAAGCTGAAGTAGAATGTCGAGATTCGGTTGGTGATGCGACGGTGGGGTCGAGTTTGACAGGTCTGTTGAGTGGGAATTGCCGCTGGAAAGGTGGGTAGTCTAGAATGTAGCGGTAGAAAAAAGGATTGCGAGATTTGAAAACGGCGTCGAAAGGTTCGGTGGCGGTAAACCAGGGATCGAGAAACAGTTATACGTAACCCGGTTATTAGGGACTAACAAAATGCGATAAGATGTTATCCCACGAAAATGCGGCCCCACGGTGTATAGCGCAATGGCCTTTACCGAAAGCACGATATGAAGCTAGGCGATGATATGATAGATACACCAAAAAATAGGCGCAAACAACAGTATCTTTGATTTGGTAAATCAAATCTGATAAGAATTTCTGTGTATCACTCTTTGGTTGGTCGTAATATGGTGCGTAGTGAAATTCTCCGTGAATGGTGCGGTGTTGATTTTCTGGAGTCAAATGCGACAAAGCCTCTGCAAAATGCTGACGTATGACGACAAAATAACAAAAGTGGAAGGGGCCAATCTCTAGGCTGGCCTTGAGTATGGCTGCGGATGGCTTAGGCTATGTCCTTTATACCTTTTGATGAGAATCCTGATGTGGGCTAATGATTGTTAATAACCACACATTTGTAAAAGGCGACTCCTAGTTGATGGACGTGGATTGATCGACTAGAGAGACAGAACAAGGATAGGGCGTTGATAAGATCGAGAATAAAATATGCTAGGAATGAGGAAGGACCAGGAAAAGGAATAGATTATAGATCATGTTGTAGCAATCGTCCAAGAAGTGGATTTTTTGTAAACGCTGGGGGAGGGAGGGGTAGTGCGTCCTCACGATCATTGTAAGAGGGTGTCTGGGTTTGAACTGGCTAGAGTTGCAATCAGGAAAAGGGTGCATTGCAATTACATGCGAGGGGGACCAGCTAGCCAGGCACAAACTTCCTTAGTCCAAACCCGATTCGAGGGCAAAAATCCCCGAATAGAAATACTACCAATCACTTGACGCCAACTGCGACCAGCACCAAGTCAAGTAACACTTGTCTTTGATTGATAACGGGTACGAGAGAAGCAAGGCCACGGAAATGGCGGGAAAGGTCCTAGAGGCGGAACGCTGCTTACAAGCCATCCACCCACCCAAGTTGGGGAACATCAATCCGGCTACCGTCTCGGCAGGGGACCTGGACTAACAAACGCCCAGTTTGCACATGATGTAGCACTTTAACTAGGGGCTCTGTGCTGGGCCCGTAAATAGGTACGAGTCCGAAATGTTGGGATGTTTGTGTGTACAGTTCGTAGACGACCCAGAACCCAACCCAAGTAGTCGATCAAGATAAACATCGTATAGAAACGTCCAGGGAGTGAGTGTATGTGCATGTGAATAAATACTTACAGTTGCCAAGAATTGCTGAGCGTAGAGCAAACTAAGGAGTAGACGCAGATTGGTCACAAATAAACAAATAGACAAAACGATAGTCCTCTTGCATACGCCCCGTATGTCTGGCGAAAATAGGGGGTATTGGAGAAAGCCGGTCTAACACTACTATGTCAGCTTGTCATGATATATCGGAAACTCGCCATATTCTGTCAGATGGTACGTGGGTCACACGAAAGGCTTCTATGATTGGTCACGGAATCTCGTTGTCCGGTAGAGTAAGCTCGTGGCGTGATGAAACTTTGTGGAATGCTGTGGGTGCCTTTCCCAACACAGGTAAAGTGATGGGTGCCCTTTGCATCCTCAAATCGGCATGCTGTTCATCACGGCTTCTTCATGCCGGCAACCAAGCGCAGATAAAGATGCAGGCCTTGAGAGCATGAGCCACATACAACATTCGAAAACCCGTCAAAGCACCAGGGGACTGAGACTTACAGAGTTTGGCGAGATATCAGACAAAGCCACAGGCTGTGTAGAAGCCAAAGTACCGGACAGACGAACCGGATTACAGGGTGCCTAACGGTACCAAGAATAGGCCGTAGCAAAGCTTAATGTTGCTTATGTTTGAGGCAAGGGATGACTTCAAGTGAAACCGAAGGCTGGGTAGAAGTCGGTGAGGACCAATTGTAAAGATAGACAAGGAGAAAGATTCTGTGTTCGTCTGTTTACCAGGGCAATCGGCGCATGCAGAATTGAATAGAAACTCGTACCAGTGGCGGATATTCAAACTTGGAACCACAGAAACGCAACAAGGACAGCGCAAGAACCCAATTAGTCAGTCGGACTATCGGATTAGCAGGTTCTGTCGTGTCCGTGGACTGATGGTGATTGGTCTCAGTGGACAGACGACAAAGGCGGTTCTAGATGCAGAATGGACGAATAGAACCACGACGCCACCGTTTCCGATGTACAACAGATGAGCTGGTCTGGGATATATTAAAAGGGGAATCGATGTAAGGGACAACACACGGAGTCCTTGGGTAGTACAGCGATGGCGTTGTAACTGGACAAAAGGAATATGCTGAAGAGTTGGTCCGATGATGGATGCAGAATGAAGTATAACTGTAGCCTTGGGCTTTCTTGAAGGAAGGCAACCAAGGATGGTATGAGGGATGAGAGTTGGGCGGATAGCCTTGTCATACAAAAATGGAAGAACGTCTGTCGCGAAGAGGAAGGAAGTGAGATTTTTTTTCTGTCTGTGAAAATGTACAATTCAGGAGGGCACACTTGAGATAGTGTCAGGATAAAGAAGCTGACCAAGCGGATTGGGGCTACCTCTTTCTTATTTACTTATTTTCTTTATGGTGTGTTCCAACGCTTTCGCATATTCTCCATCCCACACATTATAGCGCCAGGTCAACCACGTGCTTTGCGCCGGCTCAAGTCAGGCCCAGTTCCTAAGGCAAACCTCTTCATATCTATGATACACACTACACTCTTTGCTATGGTGAATCGTTTAGTTGATAGTAATCGGCGAATCTCATAAGCTGGGGGCCGCCTATTCCGAGGGCGCATTCCATGTTCCATCATGTTGTTGTCCCTTTTGGGCATTGTGTAGTTCAAAGTGAGCTTTGCGTTTCTGTCCACTGATGACATTCCCAGAGTCCTCATTGGTTCCGGTACTTCAGAAGGGAACCCACTAACTTGCTTCCCAAGGATTTTCTGCAGGGAACCCCAGTGATAGTGCATAGTTGGCAGGTTATCCTGTTTTGGGGTTTTTGGTGCCGGCATTCTAGTGGGCTTCCTTGGATGCCCTTTTCTAGTGGGCAATGAGAACAACAAGCACGAGCTAGCCCACAAAAATGATGCAGTGGCTGGAGCATTTGGGATGTAAAAACCTATCTACACACGTGCAACTATTGTCAGAAAAGCCTTTTATGGACTATCACTAATCAGGATTCGTCTGTTGTCTTGCCGGTGGTTAGGTTTACGGCAACTTTCTTCGGTAGGGCTGGAATGAAGTTTGGGTGGAATGACCGATTGAAGTATTTTGTGGCTGATGTTCTCGGGAAGATTCCTACCACCAAATCAATAGGGTTAACAACCCCATTCACCGGGTATCAAGTGTAACCCCGTGACCCAGAAATGACGGCATCAATCGCATCAGCTGTTAGGTTAGGTACCCGTTAGATTAAAAATGGGATCCTATTGAGGTGGTTCGTGTTTTTGTTTTTAACCTAAAAACCTACCAAAAGATAAGTTACCGTCTCCTTATCCACGTTGCATCAAACTGGAAGATTGGGCAGGTGTTGTGGCATATAGGTTCCATCTGGAAGCGTCATCCACCAACCGGGGCGCAATCCGTCACAGGTACGGTACCAGCACTGTTGAATCCTTCAACTTAAATCATGAACTTTGAATTATCGGACTTAAAGCCAGATGCGACTATAGTCCAAAATTTGGGGTGTTTCGGGGATATCGACGTTCGATGCTGCTCTTTTGCGGATGCACTACGGAGATACGCAGGAACGTAGGTACATTTGTGATACCAAAATATATCCACTGATGATACTTAATCAGATTGATAAATAAAAAACGGTACTGGCTCGGCCATGGTACAGGACCGACCCCCCCAACAAAACTCACACTCTGGTGTTCTGGGCCGAAGTAGTCAGACCGGCTTGGATGTCGGATTTAAGAATGGGATGTTGATCTCTGAATTTGGCGTGGACAAAGGCTTGTGCAACCAGATTGATTAATTTGACATGGCCACCCTTGGACTTTGATGTATCAAGACAAGACCGCAGTTGACAGACCCCATTGTGGTGTTAACATCTGGTCAAACCCCGACAGATTCAAGTACTGCCCTCAACAGAACAGAACATACAGTCTCGGGCTAAATCGAATGAATACAGATCACGGACTTTTTGAATTCGGTTCAATGTCAGGTTGTATCGGCCACATCCTTCTTCGGGAGTGTTATTGATGAAACCTCGCGCAGACAGTCCAAAGTGTCACAGATTTGAACAGACAGAAGCTAGAACACAGGAATCCCACCGAGTGATGTCACAAGCCAAGTTACATAAGCTTTGGGTACATACATACATTCATCGTTGGATTTCGAACGTCGACGACAACCCTGTGATATGATAAAGATAGCCCTTTTATCTGGTAGAGCTATGATGTGATGATACAATCTGATGTGTGGATGCTCCTGCTTATCAATCTACTCTACGTAATTTCACGTGGCACCAAAGCATGTACGCAAACTCGATAAGAAAATAATTCCAACTACAATTTCCACTTTTCTAAATACTGAATCTACTGTATTATGTGTACCACAAACTAACACGACGAGAGTCCCTCCTATAAACAGGCCTAAACTAGATACATATCGAAGAACAGCTAAATTATCAAGGATAAGAATGGAGAACTGTTGTGTTTCGTTGGTTCCCATGAAACAGTGACTCCATATAACCCATTGGGTCATGATCATAGACCATGGGTACCGACTTCTTCGACTGAACAACCAAGTCGATCCGCCATGTGGTGTCCATTTGCAGATAGCTGCAGGAGTCAGGGTACACAGGAACCGCATGTTGAGCTATTTGTAAATGCCGTTTCCGCCCAGTATAATTCATTTCCACAAAGGATCTCGAAAACCATGATGTGAATAGTGGCAAGTTCTTAGCCACATAGGCTAGAACATGCACCATATAGCGGGGGTCCTTGAGAGCGTATTCGCCGTTTTGATCCACAAGGAAAAATGCGAGGTGGGAAGAATCTGATATCCTCTCTCTTCGTAGTGCGTCGGCTCTCAAATCTATCGTGTAGTCCGAGGTTCCCCAGAGACCAGAAGTTAAGTAGTAGCTGCAGCTTTGATTGGCATGCAGGATGGCCTTTCCGTACTTATCCACACTCTAAAAACGCGAGCGAAATAATCACCAGGGCTCGTGAATTGGACTTCTCCAGTCTTTCCAACTCATCATGCACCTGCTTCCCAAAAGATGGATCAGAGTTTTGGCTCAAGAGGAAACCTTCAATTTTGGCGGTAGAGTCGGTTGAGCACAACTCAACCAGTAGCGCGAACATAAAGTAATAGCCAGAAAAAACAGTCAGCATTGGGAATGCCCTAGGTTACTCGGGCTTTAGACGCTTCGTACTCCCCGCTACTTTACAGCGGCATGTGTCGAGACTTATGGGCTGATGGCGGTTGGAAACAACGGACTTAGAGTCATCGTGGCGGAGATGTTCGGACAAGGCAGCCCTGAATGCATGTTAGCAGAAATCATTTACCTTGGAGAACTGGGATAACATACGCGACTGTTGACTTTTCAGAACTAGCTATACTGATTGTTGGTACTACTTGTGGGACTCGTTGGGATATCGAATGTGAACTTACCAAAACCATGGAAAAGAAAGCTTCTGTCATGCAGATGGCGATTGAGCAACTCGATTTCGGGTTTAATGACGTCATCGTACTGTCCAGGGAAGAGTCCGGCATAGATAAGTGCAATAGGCTTGGTATCTCCGGATGGCCCAGTCGAATCCATTCGTCTCTTGACATCTCTCCAGAGTTGAACTTTCTTCCCGCATGATGCGAGCTCTTCGTCTAGAGCCCGTTTTGAATTGCCAATGAAATACGTGTGATATACCTAGCCGTGTTGCGAGAAGCAGAAGCAGAATTTATTTTTGAAGGAAAGCTTGTACTTCCCATGTCCCTTGGCTCTGTCATAGAATGGGGGGCATATCTCAGAAATGAGACGAGAAATATGGTTTAGATTGGCCTCGTTATCGTCGACAGATGCCATCAGCTCTGAGTTTACTTGGGCCGAATCACCCTGCCATTTGGTGGATTCCAGAATCGATGACAACCGCATAGCTGCTTCATGTATCCTCTGTTTTAAGGCACCTTTGTGATAACGAAGCTGTTGCATACAGGTTCGTATTTCTTCCTGGATCATTTGCAACCTTGTTGTGATTCTTGAAATAGTATCGTTTGTGGAGATGTGAGGGTTGATTAGGCTCATGTCGAGTCCTCTGTTGGCCGGTGACGTTTTGTTGATGAATAGCAGAGTGATCTGGCATGAGGAAAAAAGGTAGGGAAAGTGGCGCCCTATTAATTCGACTTTGAATAAGCATTTGTACTTTGATGACACTGATAATGCCCATTAACATACATCGTTGGCCAACATGTGCTAGGCTGATTCGCTTGATGCAGCACTAAGCCATGACGCAGTCTCCCCTCTCTATAACCCAAGGTCACACATGAATCCTCCTACACACGAACATCTTGTGATCATTGTTACAAATATTGATTATGGTCGAATTGCTTTGCAGCGGGTAGTGCCAGAGTTGTCAGCCTCTGCCCTGTCTGATGGCTGCTCACTGTCACATCTTCTCACTATACGGACCTGCTTCCTATATAGTCCATGATAGAACAGTACTAGCAACAAAGTCCAAAGGTTCCGCTTCTTTTTGGCGCAGTGGTATGCTGATGCCTCCCAATCCGTCAAGAGTTGCATCACTAGTTTAATGCACGACGTGTAACTTGACAAGCTAGCGCAGGTGACACAGTGACACCCTGAAGTGGTGCAGTACCAGAGGCTAAGAACAGGCGAAAGTCTAATGTGCCATTGCAAACCCCTGTCCAAAGCCTGTTCACCGAAATCTTTTACGCAGTCCAATCTGTGCGTTTGCATTTAGTCTGCATGAGAGTAATGAATGAAAACAAATGTACATCCATACACATATGCATAAAATGCACGCCGGCTCTATTCATTTATTGGCTGTAGATACAGCTATGATGGGATACAAACACTATACACAACCAGAAACTTCACGTCTCTGATCCGTTTAAAGTTTGCCGACTAGTATCCCCTGCCAATCTATTAAAGTTAACCTAAAAGGGAAATGGTGGGTGACCACATTGAGAAACCTCGTCTCTAATCACTTTCGAAAAGGAAGAAAGCCGCTCTAGAGATAGGTATGATAGCCCCATCTTTAGAAGGTCTATTCCAGGAGAAATCAGTTAAAGCGGCTTTGTTGGACTTTATCAAGGAGACAGGCTTTGGCATGAAGCGGTGGATGAGCGAGGGTGAAGTAGAGTTGGAAGAGGAGATAGACTTGGTGTGGGTGCGGTGTCCTACAGGTGGTTTCCAGGAGCTAGGCTTCGCGGAGGTCATGTATGGCACTTTGAAGAAGGCGAAGGCTTTGTCGCTCAGTCAGTAAGACGGTGTGCAGTGAGGCAAGAGTGACTACGTAGGAGTTTGGTGCCAATTTCTACCCCTCTGCTGAATGCTCACTAGTCACCACACTGTTCGCTACATAGGCGTGTCCGCACGAGACGGAGCGTTGCTTCCCATATAGTCTCGGATAAAACGTTAACTGATAACAAGCCCAAGGCTTCTACTTCTTTTTGGCGCAGAGCTTTGCTGAGGCGTCTCCGTCTGTCAATAAGTCTCACGTGTACCACCAGAGATGATCATGGATAGCCATGGATTTCACAAGCTGATACCCCCCCAATAATGTTACGAGGTTGTAGTAGAAAATTCATAGAAATATTCAACACATTTAGTAAACTACTTACCAAAATTCAAATCGGGAGTTCCGTAATCTTAGACATGATATTCAAGCCCGACGTTTGTCTAACCGCTGTCAAAATCATATATGGATGAGAACAATGCCAGGTGTGTCGTTAACTGAAACTCGTGTTGATTGTGCATGTAAGGGGAATGGAGAGAGGGAATACCCGATAACATTCAATACTAAGTTCCATACCACCCTCTGCAATACCTGGAGCATATGTATACATACTACCGCCGGGTGTATGCCTAATGTCCCACCGTCGCCTCACTCACATGGTCCAACATGTCCTAGCCGTAATGACAGGAGCTCCTCAAAACTACGACATGCTCAAATCTGATCCTGTCATTGACTGGGCTCTCTCAAGACCTCAACTATCCGGCACGAGAATTGGGAATTCACATCGCGAAACTCAAACCCCAATAAACTCAATACTACACACTTTTCCTGGTCTTTTGTTAACCAAAGAAGTCCCCTTATTGCACCAAAATTTATCCCAGTTTGTCATTTTAGCCGTTCGGTTGGGCTCTTCCTGTCTGCCAAGTATTAGCCGTCGCCTGCAACCGGAGTCAACCTGCTATTCCATTGCAACAAAACTACCGCGTCTTCTATACCAATCCGCTTTATTAACGTTACCCCGTCTATTCTATGAATCAACCAACTTGATGTTCCCTTTGACAGCCCGGCCGCAGTTGACCTATCATCGGGTACTGCCTCGTTTAAAAACCTTGTATAAGAAGCCCGGAAATTTTGGGGTCCAATTCCCGCCAATGACATCATGTATTGCAGAGGATCACTATCGTAGGCTGCAGGTACCGTCTCTTTCAATATCGCATCGAAGTTGGGGTTAACAGTGAAGAAACTCTGGAAATAAATACACGGCTCGGGATGAAAAGGTGCCACCTGCCGGGAGACATCGACATACCACTGCGCCAAAAAAGCAATACAATCTTGGGTCTCATTTGTGGGGGTATACATGCTCTGCAAGGGCCTATATAGGACGCTTGAGCGGACATCCCTATGTAGTGAGAAGCGAGCAACCCATAAGTAGTCATCATGCGAGCCAACTCACGACAGAATTTCAAAGCATCTCGCCAACTTTGCTTTGTGCTGGCGCGATACACCAGTTCATCACTGGGGAGTAGATGTCACATCATCCTTCTTCCTACTAAAAGAATTGTACCGTTGAAGTAAGAATGCGGGCCTCGTGTCCGGAGGAAATTCAGAAACACTAGCTGGGACATCCGTGACAAACTCAGGGAACATCAAATCGAAATAAGTCAATACAAATTATTTTGCAACCAGATTGGAAAATTCGATGTAGTCACCATCAAGTCGGAGGAGGCCGAGACTGTCATCGATGACAAGCTGCAATGACTCGAGAGCAGAGGCGTGTAGTTTGGGTACTAGATATGGGAGGTCATCCGGTACCGAAGCAACTCCCAGTATACCTACCCAGGCGACGATGGTCCATGTAGATTGGCCTATGAGCAGTTCCCCTTATGCGACCCATTGTGTAACAATATTGATCAAATAGTAATCTCCTTGCACACTTCATGTACCCTAACAATGGTAACCCTATCACTGGTTATTGCCCAATGGGGTATGTACGTGTTTGGCCACTCATTATACAGTTGACACTCCCGGCCGAGCTTTCTTTCTAGAAGGATATATTTGGACGCCGACATTGTATGATGGACAACGTCGGTGCGGTATCAGAGGATCGGGGGGATGGGGTGTATTATGGAGACGGAAAGGCCGTGTTCATGCGAGGGATGGGCGTGGTAGAAGCTGTCTGGAAGAAGAGAGTCTACAATATGAGAATAAGGATGAGCAATGAGATGCTATGGTTCAATAGAATGAGAGAACTGGTAAGGGGGAAGTAGGAGGATAGCAAGAGGATGAGGGGCGGACGAGGCGACGTTACGGAGGAATACGTATTACATGGAACATTGGGAAGT
>LCZG01000104.1:39996-85228 GCA_001483325.1 Huntiella savannae
CCCTCCCCTCTTACAACATGTCCGATCTCAAGGACATTCAGCCCGCTCCGGGTATCTCCAACGAGGTCTTCCCTCACGGTCCTACTACCGAGGAGGAGAAGCGCATCTTTAGCCATATCACCCACCCCGATGACTCCTTTACCCCCGAGGGTGTCTACTGGGCTGATCTCCCCTTCCGCGAGCGTGCCAACTTTGTCTGCTCCGTCCATGCCGCCGATGCCGCCGAGGAGCTTAGATCGCTCGGTCAAATGATCAAGAAGGATCCCCTTTCGCCCGTTTCTTGGTACATGAAGGAGGCCATTCTCCCCGGTGCTGGTCTCGGTCTTGAGGGTTACGTTCTCTTCTCTATCGGTAACTTGACTCCTCTTTTCAAGGCCGCCTGGCCTACTTGCTGGGGCTCTGGCACCCCCAATGTTTGCACCAGTAACTGGATCGCCGCCGTTGTAAGTTTCTGATTCCCCTGACTCGCTACCACTTCCACCACTAACAACTTGCTTCTCCTACAGACTTACTTGGAAATCGTCGGTATCATGGTCGGTCAGGCCCTTGTCGGTGTCCTCGGTGACTGGCTTGGTCGCCGCTACGGTCTTATCCAGGATGCCGCCATCATGTTCATCGGTCTCGTCATGCTTACTGCCTCGTGGGGTCTTACCCTTCAGGGCTGGGTCATCTGCTACGCTTTCTGCCTGTTCTTCTACGGTATTGGTGTCGGTGGTGAATACCCCATTACTGCCACTGCCGCCCTCGAGGCTACCGCTACCAACGGCCACATGTCTAGCCGTGAGGACCGTCTTCACCGTGGTCGCCGCGTTACTTCTGCTTTCCTCATGCAGGGTTGGGGTCAATTCTTCAACCAGGTCACTCTCATCATCCTTCTTCTGATCTTCAACCGTAACGACAACAAGCTCGGTGACGGCCCTTACTCCGAGACTGCCGCCCAGATCATCTTCCGTGTCTCCTTCGCTATCCCCGCCATTGGTACCCTTTGGCTCGTCTACTACCGTACCTACAAGATGCGCGATGCTGGCAAGGCTCTCGAGGCTGCCAAGAAGAAGGCCAAGGTCACTGGTTACGATATCAACGCTCTGAAGTCTTGCTTCAACCACTTCGGTGGTCGTCTCCTTGCTACCTCCGGTGCTTGGTTCGCCAACGATGTCTTCTTCTACGGTAACAAGCTTTTCCAGTCTGCTTTCATCAAGGTCATTTCCGACAACCCCAACTCTCTTCTTGAGCAGTGGAAGTGGTCTCTGATCAACATTGTTGTCTCCATGTGCGGTTACTACCTTGCCTCTTTCTTCATTGATCACAAGATGTACGGTCGCAAGATGATGCAGCAGGTCGGTTTCTTCGCCTGCTTCCTCTTCTTCGTTATCCCCGCTTTCAAGTTCGAGTACTTCAAGGAGCCTGCCCACATCCACGCTTTCCAGGCCATGTACTTCCTTTCCTCCTTCTTCAACCAGTTCGGTCCCAACTCCGTCACCTTCCTCGTGGCCGGTGAGGTCTTCCCCACCCAGGTCCGTGCCTCCGCCCACGGTTTCTCCGCTTGCCTGGGTAAGGCTGGTGCCCTTCTGGCCTCCGTTCTTTACAACTACATTGATGACCAGACCAAGTTCTACTTTGTCCCCTGGTTCGGTCTGGCCGGTATGGTCCTCACCTGGGCCTTCCTTCCCGACACCACCGGTCTGGATCTCAAGGAGCAGGAGCGTCGCTGGAACTACATCATGTCTGGCCGCGAGTCCGAGTACCACGGTATTGCCGTTCACCCCGCCCATCTTTCCCGCTGGGAGGTGTGGCGCGGTGTTGCCAAGACCTACAACCCCGAGCTTGACCACTCCGAGAAGATCCGCGACCTTAAGGCCGAGTGGATCGCCAACGAGCAGGACCGCTCGCTCAAGGAGGGCGATGTTGCCGGTGACAATGAGTTCTACACTGCCGAGATCAACCAGTACATGCGCAGCCGCAAGACTTTCTCCGCCAGTGACTCTGGTTCTGAGAAGAACGAGAAGAACTAAACATTCTTACATCTTTCCTTTATTATTTTACATCAGCATTAATAGCATCTCATGAGAAGGACTCGGCTATCTTTCCAGATACCGCCTTCCTTGAGCATTTGTTTTTTCTACGGGGAGTTGTCTTTTGGTCGGATATCTCCGGCTGACAACCTCACTTCGCATTTGTTTCTGGGCTGTTACGATTCAAATTGGATTTTTGTTTGGGTTTGCTTTTTAGTTCTTTTTGTTTTTTCCTTGTGTCTCAACAAAATTGGTGGATGCACGAGTTGGTGATTGGTTTACTTTGGGCTTCTAGTTAGATGGCTATATTTCATAGCTTAGACAGGAATGCGCTTTTTTACTCGATTTTTCATGATTTGTGATTTGATATGTGTGTGTGCAAACTTTTCAAAATTGGAGGTAATGTCAGGGTTACGGAGGGGTTCGAATCCCGGAGACTCCGCTTTGTCTAGGGAGGCCCGGAGCGGAATCAAGCCTAAAGTGGCAGAATCTAGGGCAAATGGCATTGTTTGGTGGCAGAACAATTAAGGCTTTGTTATCGATAAGATCGATAACCGGAATCCACGGGGCATCTACCGGCTAAGTCCGTCATCCCAAACACATCCTCCGGCCTCTCCACCCCGAAATCTCCGCTTCCAAATCCACAAAAACTCAAATTAGCCTCCTATTGTCAACAACAACCGGCCGCGTGGCCCAATGGCAAGGCGTTTGACTACGAATCAAAAGATTGTGGGTTCGAATCCCATCGTGGTCAACAAATCGGTTGAATCTGGATATCCAATCCAGACTCCACTCTTTTTACCTGTTGCTCCATCCCCAAGTGACGTCTTCCCAACTTTCCATTTTTGGCCGTTTCTGCACCTGGCTGCAGATGCATATGTATACTAGGGTTAACGTGCATGCGTGCGTGGAGACAAGGGTATAGCTGCGGCCGGGCCAGACCTGGCGAGGTGAGCTTCGTGGCTTTTGAGTATTGACTTGGCGCATTTGAAGCGCATTGAGATTTCCCTGCGGCTTTTTTCTTGGTTTTTGTTTTTGTCGGTTTATGTATGTACATAGATATTTGTGTTGGTAATCTTGTTTAATTCCTTTTTTCTTTGTTTCCATAGCGCGGGTCGATAGACGAGCCCACACGCATGATCACCACGTAGCTCCACGTTAGCTAGCTCGTCTAGACGCATCTGCAGGTGCCAACCAATTCCACGACTCAGCGAGACGATCACGTAAAGCGAGCTCCGTTCTCGATATATATATAACGCTCGACTCAACACCATGATTCAATCAGCTCGTAATGCACCACGCCCTGGCGGTCTCGACAAGAAGAACCCCTTTGACCATGAGAGTTCAACTTCGCCACTTACAGAGTGTCTTGGGTTGACGACCGAGGCGTCGACGAATTTGTTTCGACTGGTTAAGAGGGCGGGTGTTCCGGCTTTGTTGGCGGCCGGACAGAGAGCTTGGCGGAGGGTGCAGTATGTGGCGCGGAATATGAGCTTGAGGAATATCTTGAGTTTTCCACATTTGATGGTGTTGGTTTGGGTTATTGTGTTGCTTAGGGGGGAGAGATGGGTTTTCTATTATAAAGTGAATAGGTGTTTATGGGATAAGTGGGAAGAATGGGTACGTTATTACAAAGTCATGAGAATGAAGAATCAAACTAACAACCATACAGCCCGCCGGCGCAAACCCCCACCATCTCATCTTCATCGCAGACCCTCAATTAATCGACCCACACTCCTACCCCGGTCGTCCCTGGCCCATCAACCCCCTCACAATGCAAATCACCGACAACTACCTCCGCCGCGGGTACTCCCAGCTCCAAGCGCAACTATCCCCCGACTCGCTCTTTTTCCTCGGTGACCTCTTCGACGGCGGCCGTGAATGGAAGACGGCCCACGGTGACTTCTCCGACGCCGCTTGGGCGAAACCACACCCAGGGGACGAAGCCGGCCATGTGAAGGGGTGGTTGAAGCATTATGGAGAGGATTACTGGCTGCGAGAGTATAGAAGGTTCAGCGATATATACTTTAAACCGTATGAAGAAGGTGGCGCGGCTTATGATGCGAGAGGGGGGAGGAAGATTGTGGCTAGTTTGCCGGGGAATCATGACTTGGGGTTTGGCTCGGATGTGAAGATTCCGGTGAGAGATCGGTTCAGAGCGTATTTTGGGGAACCGAACCGGGTGGATGTCATTGGGAATCACAGTGTCGTTAGCGTAGACACGGTCTCTTTATCCGCGGGGACATCGGATCGCGCCGCGTCTGATATCCTCGAACCCATCTGGGGCCCATCACGCGAGTTCCTCTCCACCGTAAAAGACACCAAACTCAACGCCATCGCCGACTCTCTCAATTTCTGGTCGGGAAACCCCGGCTTCCAATTCGACCAAGTAATCGAAGACGCCGACGCCGTGACATCGCCCGCCCCACAAGTCCACAACACCACCGGCCTCTCCGATCTACCTACTCTCCTATTAACCCACGTCCCTCTCTACCGAGCCCCCGGCACACCATGTGGTCCTCTCCGTGAACACTCGCCTCCGTCGGCGCACCCCAAGGAGGAAAACGGGCGGATCGTGGACCATGCGAATGCCATTTCGGTGTCGGCGGGTTATCAATATCAGAATGTCCTGAGCGAGGAAGATTCCATCCGGTTGGTTTCCTCGATTGGGAATGTTGTACATGTTTTCTCGGGTGATGACCATGATTACTGCGAGGTAGTCCACTCAGAAGCTAAAGGCCACGTCCGCGAAATCACAGTGAAATCCATAAGCATGGCCATGGGTGTTCCCACGCCAGGTTTCCTAATGGTATCCCTCTGGAACCCCATATCCGCCGATGCCTCATCAACTCTAGAATCCACCGCCACCGACCGTCTAGCAACCGTGCAAACCCATCTCTGTCTCCTCCCCAACCAAATAAAAACATACTTCGCCTACATCTACCTCGCCCTCTTCACCACCGCAACTCTCGCCATCAGAGCCTTCCTCGTCCCCATATTAAACCTCACCCCCTTCCACATCGACCCCATCTCAACCAACCCCACCCGTCGCCGCTCTCCATCTTTCCTCCCCGCATACCGAGATAAGAAAGACGACATTGAGGCGTCCCCCTACGCCAACCAAGGCGCCTCTTCAGGCGGCTATTCATCATCAGGGTCCTCTCGGAATTCCCCGTACGTCGGCAAAGCTAAACAGCGAGGCTCCTCAAGTGTATCCTCCTCTGCCGGCGGTGTACGGCCCGCGCCATGGACGTGGGCGAAGTCGTCGGGGCCTAGGATTGAAATTGGTAGGGATAATCTATTTGGAGGGGCGGGCGAGTCGTCGAATTGGCGGGCGGCTGGGGGTCCTAGACAACGTATCACTGTTTCGTTCCTTTTACGGGAGCTTCTTTCGACGTTGTGGCGGGTTGTTTGGATGGCTGTTTTGACTTTTGCTTGGTTAACTTATGAAGGGTAGATAGATATAACATGTTTGATAGAGACTTTATTTCCAATTCATTATAGCAACATTACATTATTCTATCCATTATCCATCCGCCTTGTAATAAAACAATCCTAATCTACTTTTCCTCCAGCATCTCGGCGTCAGATTCACGGCCCTTTTCTAGAAGTTTCTGGTTCGTCGTGTGCTTTTGATCAAGACTGTAGCCCTTCATAGTCAATGACAACACCAACGCCACCGCCGCAAAAGCAAGTAGTTCATAATAAATAGCATGTAACGCCTTATTATAAGCCGCCACCAACTGCGTCTTCTCCGCCGAATCCGCCATAGCCTTGATGATCTCAACAACTGCAGTAGCTTCTTGTGATAACTGACCAGCCTGGGCACTCCAAGCAGGAAGTTTCTTCAATTCAGTCTTAAAAGCATTCTGGAAAATCACACCAGAAGTAGCAACGCCGATAGCTTGACCAAAAGTTCTAAGGAAGGAGAAGAAAGCGGCGGCTTGGTCGTTGAGTTCAGGGGCACAGGCGGCTTGGATGGCCAGGGCAGTGGCGGGGAATAACATGCCGGTGCCGAGACCGACGGGGAAGTTGAGGAAGATCCATTGCGGGATGGAAGTCCCGGGTTCTAGGAGGAGGAGAAGACCGCAGCCGAGAGTGCTGCAGGCCCAGCCGACCCAGATTGCCCAGCGGTATTTACCGGTGCGGGCGGCGATGAATCCGACGGCTGAGGCGGCGGGGGCCACGGTTAGAGTCTCGGGGAGGGCGGCGAGAGAGGAGGTTATTGGGGAGTAGAACTTGACGCCCTGGTAGTATAGTAGGACAAAGTACAATATTGACCAAAGTAAAGCGCCATGAAGAATCGAGTGGATAAAGGCAACGATAACCGACCAGTTGTTGAATAAACCACGGTTAATAAGTGGTTCAACAGCATAGTTAAATTCCCAATAAAGGAAAACAACCATCATAACGAATCCAAGAATCATGGGTAGCAAACATCTCCATGACGACCATTCATACATGACACCACCAGTAGATAACCCAAATAGGAAACTAGCAGAACCAACGGTGAAAATGAAAGAACCGACCCAGTCAACCCTCTTCAGCTTAGTAGCAAAATTGCCAGGAAGTGGCGCCTGGTTAAGGAAGAAAAACACCATGACACTAGCAATTCCGATAAGAGGAAGGTTAATCCAGAAGATCCATCTCCACGAGATATTCTCTGCGAACCCGGCACCAACCATTGGTCCGGTGACGGTCCCGATCGCCCAAATAGCCGAGAGAATAGAAAAGTATTGGCCTCTGACAGCCAAGGGGACAAGATCGGTTACCACCATTTCACTAAGTGATAAAAGGCCACCACCGCCCATCCCCTGGATTGTTCGACCAGCGATAACCACATTAAAGTTCCCGGCCAGCGCGGCGATTAACGAGCCGGCAAAAAATAGGACAATGGTGATGTAAATAAGCTATACTCGTTAGTCTCAAAGCTCCCAGAATCCCAAACAAAGCAAGGATGTATTGTATGTATATAAAAACTCACATTCTTTCTCCCAAAAACAGAACTCAGCGCAGCAATGGTAGGCTGAACAACAGCACTAGCCAACAAAAACGAAGTGCCCGACCAAAAAGCCTGTAACGCCGTTCCTCCAATCTGCTTGCTCATAGTAGGAAGAGCAACAGAGAGGGTTGTCGCATCAAGAGCCACTGCCATGGCCAACGACATGAGAGCGGAAAAAGCGAGAATGAAGTCTCGAGATGGTGTGAATGGGACGTTCGGATCATTGTCGATATCAGCGGGCGATTGTTGTTTTATGGAGGTTGAGGGCGAAGGAGGCGGGTGTGTTGACGGGATAACGGTGCCTGAGTCGGACATTTTGGTTCGTTGTGTATGTGAAGAAATCTAGTTGTGAAAATATGATGATGGATGTATGTACAATAAAATATTGAAATAGTCCAATACTCGTCTGGATACAAAAAAAAGGAAACAACAAATCCCAACAAGGTAAGAACCGTCTTTGGCGTGGTATATATAGATTCCGGAGAAGACGGGGGAATTAATTTCTCCTTGGAAACGGCAGTTCCGTTCCGTTACAAACGGATATATTTGACAAACGGACAACGGGGGGATATTTTTTTTGATTCAGTGGTGGTTGATGATTTATAGGGGAACGGAAACGGAGACGGGGACGGAGGATCTCTTGATGTTATTTTTTTGGGTTATTGCCAGGATTGGATAGGATAAGTTGTTGGGATGGATGGGTAGATGCGAAATTGGATTTTGTTTGGGTTTTGTATTATATGAATGTACATACGTATGTATGTATGTATGTATGTATGTGTGAAAATAAATATGTGGAAATGGAAATCTAGGTGATTGCTACACAAGCTTGAGTCGTGTTAGATGGATGGGGGCATATAAATATTTAGATGTTAAATACAAGTGCATGTGTATGATACATGTGTATATCTCTCCATTGTTTCTTAAAATCGATATCGCCTCCCCCTCCTTAAAATGTCAAAAACCCTCGCACTCGCATCAAACCCGTCCAAATCCATTACACAGAGAAAAACAAAAAAACGAACATCCACAACCACAACCACAACCACACATGGTGGTTTCCTTCAGAACCAACATATGCATATCGTATGTACTTACATATCTTGGTCACTATGTATACAATGACCGTCCATACAATCATCTACAACATACGTATGTACACAACTCCACAATATCCAAACCCTGCTGCAGCCCCCCGCATCATCAACGCCTCCTCGCCTAAGGCGTACCAGCTGACCCGACAGTTCCAAGAAAACCCATTCCAAATCAGCCAGACAGATCAAAGTCCTTCCAAAACTATCCTCTTGGAATCTTCACGTAACTCCCCAAAGAATTCTTCACAATCCCCCTGCAGCACATCATTCCTAATCCAAAATCCCGTGCCCGCTTCTTCCTCCGTCTCCGTACATACCCTAACTAACCCTGTCACTAATTAATGGCCCGATCCCGTGTCATGGTAATGCCTACATGTATAGTTCACCAAGACTCGCCGAGTCTATTCTTCCGCGTTTATTACCATGGTTCGACAATCCTACTAACTTATCACAAGCCGCTTTTTCCAGGTAACAAGATGACAAGACCCTATTGTTTGTACTGGGTGAGATATTCCCACTTTTTTTTTACTCAGCCTCGCTGTACACATGTACAATGTACATTAAAAGCAGTAAGACTCGTGTTCCGCACATGTACATACATAGATGGGACATTGCATCGTTTGGGGGCAGATGCGTGACGGGTGAGAAAGTCAGAGACTATTCTTACCCTGTGACCGCCACATTGACTTTGTGGAACGCCTCGGGGATGCATAGAAGAATAATGGTGTCAGAAGTCCATGTAAAAAGAAAAACCAAAGTGTGTATGTATGTACATTATCATGTCCTGTTTCGTCCGTAATCGTGGCGTCGTTCAATATCCCCCGCCTCTCTCTTCCGCATCTTCCGAACCCCCACGGCGGCTTACGCAACTATCTTCTCCCAAGTCCCATCCTGTCACTCATTGAAGCGCCCGTTCTATCCCTCCTTCTCTCAATTTCCCGTCTCTGTTCCTCTTCCTTCTCAAGCATCTCCCACTCCTCCCTCGAGACCTCTTCAAACCGCCATTCCCGCTCATCTCTCGGTACGATTCCGCTGCTTGTCCCGGCACGTCTCTTGCTGAAACCACCTGCTTCTCTGATCCTGCGATTGCGGCGTTCGAGGAGCGCCATGCGGGCTTTGCGGTCCTCGTAGTTGGCGATGTCTTCCGCTGTGATGGTCAACGTGGTAGCTGGGCGACGGAGCATTTTTGGATTTTTGCCCGTTTGTTTTGGTTGTTGGTGTGTGGGAAATGGATGTGTGCTTGGATGATGGATCAAGAGTAAAAAGTAGGCTTTCTTGTCGCCTTGGTGGCTTTGATGTGATGATGCACGATGATTGGCAATGTGCAAAAAAACAAGCGGAGAAAATGTAATTTTTGAGATGTTGTTAGACTGTTGTTTACTTTCCAACATTTTACATCTCGTTGCCTTGTTTCATCCCTGTAAACTAGGGCCCACTATTTTGCCAGCGGGTCCTCTTGCCTTTTAGGTGGTTACTACAACAGTGTTGACTATCACCATCACCGTGATAGCTGAATGTAGTATGATAAGATCTGATCAGGCAAAAAGAAATTCGGATACTGAGGGTACCCGGAGTATCAAGCGAACTATGATCCTAACTTTGGTATATATGTACATACATACAACCCAACTTCATCGTCATAGTTCACATTCGTAGTCGTATCACATTTCTACATCGTCAGTTGTCATCACATAGAAGCGCACAGTCTCTTCTACGAAACCATGCCGTCGGGACCAACCCTTACACCGCTAAGCGTACCTTCTCTGAAATGCCACTTACATTTGACAACCTAAAAGACGTGGACTAGGCCATATGTGTCTGGGGTGTCTTCCCACCTACCGTCACATGAAGTGGTCTTCACAATATCGTATGATCTATGACAGTAAAAGGGCAAGTCGATAAGAGTCTAGAACCCCAAAGAGCATCGCTGTCATCGTCATTGCTGTTGTTCAAGGCGACGTCCATCTCGACCAGGTTTGCCTGATAATGCATCGGCTCCGCCTTAAATGATATCATCATACGGGACGTCCCTTCGGCGGTCGGCAATTGCAAAGCCAATCATAGTGCTACCTGGAAAAACAAAGATACTCTATACTCGGCATGGTATAAAGGCAACCCGCGTGGTCCATGGTAAATTCAATGGCCGCCTGATGTTTCTAGTCCGCTACCCAATCCAACGATAAAATCTGTAATAGTCACCATGCTTTTCTCGCCGCGTTTCCATTATAGAGGACTCTAAAGGCAAATCCTCCGATCCTCAACATAGGACATTCCCACAACAGATGGGTCGGGTTATCTCAAGTCCTGTCGAAATGGCATCTCAGCCTCTCCAAGGTGCCATCTTGAGGCTATCAAGATCAAAGACGAATCCCAAGAAGGTACCGAGATAAGAGGAGTTCAAGGCGACGTAACAACGCAACTTAGTGCTCTATACCGTCGTATCTAGATCGCCATTTCTGATCTTCCCTCGGCACCGTCCGGATTGTTCCTGAGCAGAAACGCAATCAGTGATCATGACGACAGCTTGACGTCTAAGGAAATCCAATGGATTGTATCAGACATTTTGAATGTCCATACATAGAAGATGAGAAGGAGAATAAACTGTGTGTTTCCCAATTAGACTTGAATGGCTTGTACTTTCCTCGGTTCCAGCCCGTCTCATCATGAAACCACCCACCTCTTTAGCTGTCCGATTCTGCTATTCCAGCAACGCCACATGTACTTCGAGCCCCATATCGGGGGAGGCCTCCTTCCATGATCGTCAAAGTATATAGAAGCCGGGCGATGGAGCAAGTTTCGCCGTTTGTCTTGTTTTTAAAGATGCAAAGAATAACGGCGTGCGTGGACGTTCGGTGAAGGGTGAACAACTGGATTTCCTCTTGCCTTGATGCCTTTAAATGCGATGGTGCACGGTGATAGGCAATGTGCATAAATTCAAACGGACAAAAAGGCGGGTGTTGATGTTTTGTTGGATCGGCGTCTATTCCGATACATTATAGGACGGGCCGGGAGTGAGCGTCCGGGTTGTGTGCATACAATGTGGTGGATCTCCCGATGGGTAGGGTATCATCAGGATGGTCATTAACAGTTTTCTAGAAGACGATTTAGTATCTTTACAACACAAACATAGGTCATTAACTCTACCTGGCTACTGTCATCATGACCGCTCCCTATACAAAAGTATACATTTCGCATTCTGTTGCCTTGATTTTATCCCCGTCACTCTTTTCTACGTGGGCATCTTTGCCTTTTTTGACTATCACCAACAAGTCAGTAGCTGAAATGGGCGTAGTATTGTAGGATCTGATTAGGCAAAATCAAGAAAGGCGAGATCCATTACCTACTAGTATCTCTCGCATTATAAAATCCAAGGTGGCGAAAGTAGTTTACATGTCTAAACCCCAATGTCATCATTGTTCTCGTTCTCAATCATCTTAGATTTTTACATCAAAAGCTACCATCGTTATATCGATAACTATACTCATTCATCACCACTTCATTTACTCTTAGTCGCCATCAAATGGGCCCTACCGATCTCCTCTTCCGCACAGCCATGTCCACGGAACCCCCCACAATGATTCGTGACGACCGAGTCCTCGGCAACTTCCTACGACGTCTCACCACAAACAATTGCAGCATATACATGAGTATCCTCAACAGCATCTTCGACGCCCGTCTAAATGATTCTAACAACTACACTATTCTTCTCGGCGTTAAAAATTCCACATTTGACAGCCCATCAATGCATACACCGGACGCCTTATGTCCCAGATACACAAACAGAGAACCCCACGGTCACACGGAATGGTTCTTGCGCGCTCATATGGTTTCCAACTCTAAGTGGGCGAATTGGAAAAAGACGAGGATCTTAAATAAGCAAAGAATGGGAAGGAGCTTGTGGCAGCCTAACAGTGACGTTGAAGATTTGAATGGCGGGGGGCTAACTTTAACCCAAGATAATGGAGTATCCTATGTAAGTTATTTTCTCAATGTCAACTAATACATGTGAAATTTCTAACACAATTTAGGTCACGTCTAGAACTACTGGAGTCACATCACGTGTAGAGCGTATTGATCTTCTCTGTCAGAACGGAGAAATAGTAAGCTTCACATAATCTCATCAAAAGCGTCATTCTAACCTTTCCCAGTGGATTCTTGAAGACAAACTATGCCATTAAAACGTCGACTCTTCTACGTATATTCTCACCACCCCGAACATCTATTCCAGACTCCCACGACAACATCACCCTTCTCAACTCGGCTATCAACAATAAGATACTGAGAAAACCCCGCACCCGCAATACAAGCATGATTCGGCCAAATTCTCAACCGCCCACCCACCTGCGGTCCCCCCTCTTTCTCTTCCCCTCTACACATCAAAATCCCATGCTCCTGGCTAATCTTCCCTACCTGCCATCCTCCATGAATCTCCGGGAACTTCTCACCGGGAAGTTCATTCTTGAATGTCTCTGGCCAGGACATCGGGATTCCCCAGCTTGAGTAGTGGATTCCAGGTGTACTTCCCATATCTTTACACGGTTCCCGGCCAAGAGCGAGACAGCCCGCGTTAATGAGGTATTCGGTGGTGCCGTTGGCGTTGCGGCCGGGGTAGGCTGAGACGACGTCGACTAGGACGGAGATGGCAATTTCGTTGCAGGAGAGGAGGGAAGATGAGCGGGCGTGGGTGGCGAGTTGTTGGAGGTCTAACGTTGGGTAAACGCCTGCGTGAACTTCAAGTGTGAAGCCCTTCTGTATTAGACTTGCCATTTTATCATTCACGGCCGCCACACGACCTTGTGATTCACCACCCACAGTGCTCACTTCAGGGTGCTGCAAAGACGTCGCCGTGGGAGTTGCTCCGACGGAAAGAACCAGTGCCTTCCCTGGTGCCTGGGCGCGTACCTCATCAGCACCGGTTGCCAAGGCGGCAAATTCGTCAGCTAGATACTCCAAGGCGGCCCAGTCATCACGGGAATCATACGAGTGGCCTGCGTGGATATAGAGACCGTGGAAGATGGCGTTACTAGTGGCTTCTGCGGAGAGAAGACCGGTGATGAGAGTTGTGGCGTTGTCAGATGGTAACGGGACACCGGCGCGGTGGTAAGCTCCGTCGATTTTGAGGTAGACTAATGGTGGGTATCCAGAGAGCTGTGTGAAGGTGGTCAAGAGGGGGAGTTGGGCGGGGTGATCTACCATTAATGAGATAGACTTGGGACCTAGAGTCTTACATAGAGTTGCAAGGCGAGTAATGACGGTGTTATAGACAGGGAAGGAATAGAGGACCTGGTTATGTTAGTTAACAATAGACTAGATAATAGAGATAATGCTCACATACATTCACAGAGCGTCCCTCAGCTTGATACTCTTGAAGAAGGGGAAGGAGAAACTCCGCCTCTATCACCGTGGAAACAATAATATTAACGGTACGGGAAGAGCCGACTTGGAGACGAGTTAATTCGAGGGTCTAATCACGTTAGTGTTGGAAGCTTTTAAACTTAGTTTCTAACGAACCTTGTGAGTCTTGACATGTGGGCGCCAGGCAAGATTAAGTCTAGAAACTGTCTCGAGCATCCGGGAACAGTTGGTCTCTAGCTTAGCTAAGTCCAGGACGACGGACGGCGTCGGGATGGACGGGTCCGTTAGGGGTTTCCCGATGGGTGACATTTTGGCTGGTGGTTAGTTTGGTAATGAAGTTGAGGTTTGGGGAGATTTGGTGATTCTTGTATGTTTGTGAACTTCTTATCTTGTTATCAATGACGTATATGTTACATTATCTATCTGGTGATTCATCCCGGTTATGACGGGAACATGACTCCGGTCAATATAAGGGTTAACGTGAGTGGGGTTACTGATGTCATTTGTCGACTCAGAGGGTACTCTTTACTACCTTGGACTCACTTGAGACCCCAAGATGACTGCACACATATGCATGTCAACTTCACGTGGATACCATGTCATTATATATGTCCATCTCAGACACCCGAAACTAGCAGACGACCGTCGCTCCGTCGGTCATCACATGCCAACTTCCCAGTTCCACATGTCTCACGGGCTAACCCCTCCACCAAGCCGGCCCAAGCCAAACCCGCTCCCAGCTAAAGTACCGCTCATCCAATCACCATCTCCCCAAAAATCATTCAAAACCACTCACCATGACGTCGTCAACCGCCATCTCCAACAAATCACATGTCGAGTACATCTCCCTCCTTCTCCAAATAACCCTAACTGTCTGGTCCAACACCAACCCCGTGGCCCGACCGTCTGGATGATCCTCTAGATATCCGTCCACCGCGCTCGTCCGGTAACTTGCCCGATGCTATGTCACTATATGTGGATTACGGTGGAGTCGTTGGGTTGTTATGTAGACTTGTTTTTTCCATGCGTGCATTGGGTAGATATAACACGTTTGTTGGCACACGTTGCGGGCCGCAATGGTGCGCGGGCTGGCGGGGAGGGGCGCCAGGGGGCCCTGGTTTGGACGTGCAAGTGGGACGAAGGGCTGTCAGTGAACAAACGAACCGATGAACGGGCTTCAGGCGGATTTGACTGATTGTTCGAGCATTGGCCTTGTCTATTAGCTGCATATGTTGAAAAAGATGCCGAGGCACCGTTCTATCACAGCCCTTGGAGGACCCGGGAGGTTCAGTTAGTTGCGCTTTATTGCCCTTTGGACAGTAAATATACTCGTCATGTGGTATCTCTCATTCTCCAATTCTACGCCTTGAGCTGCTAGCTAGACTTGTATAGTAGCGGTGGTTTTAATTGGCTTGGTTGTTCATGGTTACGGCTGGCTGGCTAGGTCTTGGACTAGTTCCAAGGAGGAAGAATTGGGCGGTGTTAAACCTAGCCAACCAGCGGACAGCTATTTAAACCGAGGTTGCGATTGCGCCTGGCACCTGTAAGCGCAAAAGAAGAGCTTCTATGATTCCAACGTGATTGCGCCCTTGAATTATCCAAGTGCCTCGCCCATCATGTAGCCAAGAAAATCAACAGAAAGAACAAACCAACCTCTCTCCTACAATAGCTAATATACACGTAACAACTTCTTCTGCACCAGCAGATAACACCAGTCGTAGAAACCGCGGCATCTTATACAGCGCCTGTGCTTTCCCACCTTACACATGTGTGTACAGCACCCACGGAGCTCCATGCGGTTTAGGAAAGCGCCAGAGGATTGCAGCAAGGCAGGTGGCAGGCCGTATTTGGGAGGGAGGGGGACATTGAAGCATGTAGGACTACGGACGTTTAAAAAGTTCGAGGTGGCCCGGGTTCCGTAGGTTGTTTTGGGGGAATACACTGTTTCTTTCTTTTTTTATTTTCTGAATTTCTCCAATTTGGATATTTATATAGCTTTGGTATCTTTTCTGTTTCTTGGATATCTTGGTTTTGTTTTTCTTTGAAGATTGACAAGAATCGTTTTTGAATTACACATATACACATATTACATAGCAAATCAACACCATGGCTCCTCGCGTCATCGTTGTCGGCGGTGGTCGTAAGTTCCTTCCCGGCGCATCCACCACCTCTACCACCTGCTAACCCGCGTCTCTCTAGTCTCCGGTCTCAGTGCCGCTCACACAATCTACCTCAACGGCGGCAACGTCGTTGTTCTCGACAAGCAAGGTACCGTTCTTTCTCCCATCTATATCTCGCCACCCCCTCTCTAACCCTTTCCAGGCTTTTTCGGCGGAAACTCCACCAAAGCCACGTCCGGAATCAACGGCGCCCTTACCCGATCGCAAGTCGACCTTAAGATCGCGGATAGCGTCAAGCAATTCTACGATGACACGATGAAGTCTGCCCGTGAGCAGGCTCGTCCCGATCTTATCCGCGTACTTACCTATAACTCTGCCGCCGCTGTCGAGTGGCTTCAGGATATCTTTGGGCTCGACCTGACTCTGGTCTCTCGGTTAGGGTAAGTTTCTTTCCTTTGTTTCGTCACGTTTTCCCCTTTCCTTTGCCTATCACATGGTCGGCAGCAGTTGGCCTTTTTTTTTCGTTGAGATATCAATGCGCCCCTTGCGAATTCCGTTTTCTTCTCCAAATTCCGTCTGGGCGATGAACCCTTATTAACCCTTAAATAGTGGTCACTCCCAACCGAGAACCCACCGTGGACATGATGCCAAGTTCCCGGGTATGGCGATTACCTATGCTTTGATGCAGCGGTTAGAAGAGCTTGCTGAGTCTGAGCCAGGACGTGTTGAGATCATCAAGAAGGCTCGCGTCACTGGGTTGAACAAGGAGGGTAACACAATTACTGGTGTCAAGGTTGAGCATGAGGGCAAGAACATTTCTTTGGACGGCCCGGTTGTTTTGGCTACGGGTGGTTATGCTGCGGATTTCACAGAGAACTCACTGCTGAAGAAGTACAGACCAGATACTTGGGATTTGTCTACGACCAACGGAAGTCACGCCACTGGTGACGGTCAAAAGATGATTATGGAGATTGGTGGTAACGGTATTGACATGGACAAGGTGCAGGTTCACCCTACTGGTCTGGTTGACCCCAAGGATCCCAGCGCCAAGACCAAGTTCCTTGCCGCTGAGGCTCTCCGTGGTGAAGGTGGTCTTCTTATCAACAGTGACGGTGACCGGTTCTGTGATGAGCTTGGACACCGTGATTATGTCTCGGGAATGATGTGGAAGGAAAAGGCCAAGAACAAGTTCCCCATTCGTCTGGTTCTTAACTCTAAGGCTTCTAACACTCTTGATTTCCACACGCGTCATTACTCTGGCCGTGGCCTCATGCGCAAAATGACGGGAAAGGAACTTGCCAAGGAAATTGGTTGCACACCCGAGCATCTCCAGAAGACTTTCACTACTTATAACGGTTATGCTTCAGGAAAGGCCAAGGATCCTTGGAACAAGAAGTTCTTCCACAATGTACCATTGGATGTGGATGATACTTTCCACGTGGCGCTGATGGAGCCAGTGTTGCATTTCACCATGGGTGGTGTTGAGATCAACGACAAGTCACAGGTCCTCAACCAGGAGAAGAAGCCCTTTGACGGTCTTTACGCCTGTGGTGAGTTGGCTGGCGGTGTCCACGGTGCGAACAGATTGGGTGGATCTTCCCTTTTAGGATGTGTAGTTTACGGACGTGTGGCGGGTGATTCTGCCTCCAACTACCTTTTCCAGCAGGCATTGAACGGTGCGGGTTCTGCGTCGTCGCGTCTGGGTCAGATTTCTCTTCACATTGACCCATCACTTCCCGGGAGAGTCCAGGTCGAGTGGAACAACAGCGGGTCTTCATCTGGCCCATCCAAGTCTCTTACTGCTGCCGCGCCAGCAGGTGCTACCGAGGCACCCGCGGCTGCTGCTAAGCCGGTGGCGAAGGCTTTTGCCGTACCGGAAAAAGAGTTTACTATGGAGGAGATTGCTAAACACAACACCAAGGGCGACCTGTGGGTTGTTGTAAAGGGTGTTGTTATGGATTTATCAGATTGGTTGGAGGAGCACCCTGGTGGGCCACAGGCGATTATGAACTTCATGGGAAGAGATGCGACGGAGGAGTTTGAAATGTTGCATGACGATGAGGTTATTCCGAAGTATGCGCCGAGTCAGGTTATTGGACGTGTCAAGGGAGAGGAGGTTACATTGGAGTTGTAAAGAAGATAGTAGCCGAATCAGGCAGATGAATGATGTTTTTGATGTTTAAATTTATTGGCATTTTGTGATTTGTGGGGATTGTCTTTTTGGTTGGGAGATTCGGAGGGTTCCCCGAGAAGTGGCAATTCAAAGTTGGTGATGTTTGCGTGACATGTTGGAGATGGGGTTATTAGGGTTTTTGAGGGAAGGAGAGAGGATTAGTGTGCATTAAGGTGAATCCTGTACGGATATTCGGGACTGTAAGTCGGTTTAATTTGGATGTGATGATGTTTAGAGTAAGAGGGACATTCTAAGTTGAAGAGTTTGTGTGTGTACATGCAACATATGTGTGTACATAGACCACATGACTTGAATTTGTTACTGAGGCTTGACAAGGTCCACGGTCTAGACTAGTCATGTATAAACCATGGGGCTGTCGCTCTCTCCACACTTTCTCCGCATTTCGTTGGTTTTGCCTAGATGGAGGTATGAAAAGAGACAAGAGGAAGTAACGTACTGTAGCCTGGGATAGCGGGCAGCCGGAAAGTGAAAGAGAAAGAAGGAGAAAGTAGAACGTGGGAGAGGAAAGGAAATGAGAGTCATGCGGGACGTTGTGTTGGACGGGTAACGTGTGTATGTGCAAGTGTATATGGGATTGACGACTTGATGATGGTGGATATGCGAGTGCTTGGTTTGACGGAGACGGAGATGGAGAGGAGCATGTCTGTGGAATTTGTTCCGCGGGCCGCGGGTCGGTGGTGATGGAGTCGGGATAGGGATCTTGGGTTATTCTTTGGACTTGTCTTATTAGTTACATGTGTATATACATATACACTGACGGGCAAATTCCCTCGTTTTTTGGATTGTCCTGGCGGCTAATTAGATTGCCCTCGCGAGTCGGAAGTCGGGGACTCGTCATGTCACGTCGTATTTGGAGGTGGAATATTGCGTGGATGGGTTGGTTTGGGAGATGGTGAAAGCGCACTTGCATGGAATGGAAAGTGTGGTGGAAACCCCGGATATGCATCCTTCTGTGATGATTTTTAGGATTTCTTTTCGTGGGGAGTGGTGGGTGGGTTTATTGGGGAGCATGTGGAAAGTTGACTTGAGTTTCTTCTTCTTCTTGTTCGTGTTGTTTTCGGATTTGGTGATGGGTTGGTTGATTGACTGATTCATTGCCCGACCGAGCAAACTTATAAATCCTTTCTTTCCCCAAATATATCATCTCATCTGACCAAAGTGACATACCCAAGTATCCATTAAATCTTTTCCTTTTTCTAAATTCTTGATACGTGCATACCTTTTTTCCCTTTTTTGCTCCTCGTAACTACTCATCCACCCATCTTCCTGACCACCTGCATCTCGTTTATCAATCAGTAACTTATCAACCGGTTATCCTTCCTTCATTGTCTTCCCCAGATTCACAACGTATGTACCCGTTCGTACCACGGACGTGATCTGATCTACCGTGATTAACAAAACCACTCTTTCAATCTTCAAGTCATCATCATACAACCTACTTACTCCGTATTCTACACTCATACTCTGTATATCTTGTATAGACACGTCACCGTAACTCGTCCGCCCGTTCACCTGTCTCGCCCAGTTTCTTTGGTCTTGTAACTGTATGTACAGATGGGGACTAATCCCTCCCCGCAAGCTAGTAAAAATTCCCCAGGTTCCTTTCTCCACCACGCACCAAAAGCACGAGCCCTGTCGAACCACTGTGCTTCAATCCAATCCGTCTTTATTTCCTTCTTTCCTTCTTCTCCCTTGCCTCCACATCATCTTTTTGTCAACTACTTTATTTGGTCTTCTACTTTTACTCACCATTTCTCGCCTTTGAATCTACATCGTCATCATATATCTTCTGAGTTTGACCTCGTCATCTTGTTATACAGCTTCTTATACATCTTCTTCATTACCATCTCCATCTCCCGGTCCAAGCGCCCATTAATTGACCCCAGATTTTCCCTCGTAATATCCGACAGCCACAATTCCCACCGCCATCCACATCAACAGCGCAGCACCCAGAAAAAAAAAAAGAACAAGACAAAATACCCTCCGTTAACCCGCCGATCACCAAAAACAAAAAAAACCCAACTATCCGTCTCAGTCGTCGCCGTAATCAATCCCAACTTTCACCATCTCAAAAAAAAGCACCTACCCAAAAAGAACAAAGAAAAGAAAAAAAAACACACAAGATCAAACAATTGTACAACCTCATATAACACCCGCACCTTCCTGATTCGCCTCCTTCAGTCGCGCGACCCGGCGCCAATGTCTATCCAACAACTCGGCCCACCCTATCTAGCCCGTTGAGACGCAGTTCTCCGAGGAGACGTCTTCTTACCACCTGGGCGTGTTGTACCTATGTTTTAGGACGTAGAGAGGGGACTTATTGACTTACAGATTGGGTATTAAAGTCTACGGAATTGGGGTTCTTTGAAGAGTGATTGAAGTTGAGTAGCCATGGCGATTGCCATTGGATGGCAGAAGCCGGATAATGTAGCGGGGTCATCTGCGCCGGCTATTTTTATTGGCTTGTTTGTTGCTACGGGGGGGTGTTTGTTTGGTTATGATACTGGGTAGGTTTTGTCTGGTTACTACGGCTATGGTTGAGGATTTATACTAACTTTTTGTCTAGAACTATCAATGGTGTCTTAGCCATGACTGCCTTTAGAGAACGTTTTTCCACAGGTTATATGGACAGTAATGGGAAACCAGACTTAACAACCCAACAATCATCCCTTCTAGTCGCCATATTAAGTGCCGGCACCTTTGTCGGAGCTCTCCTTGGTGCTCCAATGGGAGACACCTGGGGACGTCGTTTGTCAATGTTACTAGGAGCCGGCGTCTTCAGCATCGGTGGAATCTTCCAAGTTTGCGCCGGCGCAATCCCATTATTACTAGCCGGCCGCTTCGTCGCCGGTGTCGGCGTAGGCATAATCTCCTGTCTCGTCCCACTCTATCAATCCGAAATGGCGCCAAAATGGATCCGTGGATCCCTCGTTTTCACATACCAACTTGCTATTACTGTCGGCTTATTAATGGCCTCCATTGTCAATATCCTGACAGAATCAATGACCAGCCCAGCCGCGTATAGAGTGCCTTTTGGCTTCCAATTAGTCTGGGCTGCTATCCTCGCTATGGGTTTAGGTGTTCTCCCAGAAACACCACATTTCTTGGTGAAACAAGGGGATCAGCAAAATGCTTTGTTATCGTTAAGTCGACTACGACGACTCGACGCTACACATCCTGCAATTATATCCGAACTACAAGAAATCATCGCCAACTATGAATGGGAACTTCGTCTTGGAAAAGACTCGTACTATGAAGTATTCCGCGGCGCATCGCACCTCGGACGACGAACACTTACTGGCTGCTTATTACAGGCCTTGCAACAACTCACCGGTATCAACTTCATCATGTACTACAGCATTTCCTTTTTCAACGGCGCCGGCATTACAAATCCTTATTTAAAATCACTCATCATCAACATCGTCAACTGCGTTTCTATATTCCCGGGCTTACTACTCATTGAATCCTGGGGACGCAGAAAACTCCTCATGGTAGGCGCCTTTGGAATGGCCACCTGCCAACTCCTCATCGCCTCATTCACATCCGCCGCCGGCGCCGATCTACAATCTGTCGCACAAACCATCCTCATCGTATTTTGCGCCCTGAACATCTTCTTCTTCGCCGCCTCCTGGGGCCCCGTTACCTGGGTTGTTACATCCGAGATATACCCTCTAAAAGTGCGCGCCAAGGCAATGTCCTTATCCACCGCATCCAACTGGCTTCTCAACTTTGTCATCGCCTATGTAACCCCCTTCATGGTGAACACCGGATCAGACTCTGCGCAAATCGGCCCTAAAGTCTTCTTCATCTGGGGCGCATTCTGTATTGTTTCCATCATCTTCGTGTGGACCATGGTCTTTGAAACATCCAAGCTCTCTCTTGAACAGATCGACGAGATGTACGAGCGTGTAGACTATGCATGGAATTCCGTCCGCTTCGTACCTTCGTGGAGTTTCCGTGATATGGTGAGGGAGGACAATCAAACGCCTATACAAACGGGGAGTAATATCGATCATAATGATGACGTCGGACCACCGCCGGGACAGGATGTCGTGGAGATGAATCATGCGCCGTTGACTACCGGACCACCGGTGGCGAGACAGGTTACGAGGGAAGAAGGCGAGGGAAGTAGGAGTAGTGGGGAGGCGGGGTCGGCTAATAAGGTGCCGACTTTGGCGCATGTTGATTTTAGTTATTAGGTTTGAGAGATACCCTGTATGATTTATGATTTTGTTTTCTTGTGCATTTGGACTTTTTTTGTGATGTAAATGAAAGGTATGTTGGGTATTCATCTGGTTGCGGCCCTTGCATGTTGACAGCCTGAAGAAGAACTATGGCTATTGCGTTGCCGGATATCTCACAGCGTAGACCCAGACACGACGTTGGTCTGGATACTTACACAGATGTAGCCTATAGACATCATCGACGCTTGCCTGCATATCTCAGATGTGTTATACAATGTCCCGAGTCTGTACGACAGTGCTGACTATAAAAGACATTTACCGTGACACACGCATTCTTCCATGGCATTCGTAGGAGTCACTATGTTTGTAGAGACAACATGATCGTCGGTCATAGTTATCCATTCCTAAATACTTCTGTCACGACGAACCAAGACGCATACATAACTTCACAAACTCCCATCAGTACCCAACAACACCCTGAATTCTCTACATCGCCGCATCTGTCGTACCACCAAAACTCCTGCATCATCACCATCTCATCGAAATCCTCCGGCCGGTAAAAGTCTGTGCTCGTGACCCTCCACACTACCCCACAGTCCCCCGCCCCCTGTATTTAAGGCTATTTGCAGGTAGATATGTAGGTATCGATAACGAACGAGATAATCAATTTAGGCCATGATGTGCATGGTGGACGACAGTATGTACTCCTGCATTAACGAGATGGAACATATGACGTGCTGCGGGGACTGGGGTGGTGGCGGAATGAGGTCGGAATGAGGACTATGGGCATGACGATGGATGGCTTGTATGAGGGTTTTTGGACTATGGAGATGGTAGATATTTCTGGTGTATATGCATACGTAGTTGGGGGATGGACGGCAAATCTTGCAGGTTTGGTGTAGCAGGTGAAGGACTATTCCAGAGCACCAAATACACATAGGGCTTGATAACATTAATCGTCTGGTAGCCCGCGGCTTCTCTGTAGATCCTCACTTGACCATATTTCAGTGGCTATCAACTATCCATTACGGAGTCATATGTGGTATGTTCTGGTGCATATATCCTCCCACTTTCTAGCTGTCAACTTAGTGTTCCACTATGATGGATAGCACATTTACTATGAGTAATCTACGGATGTGTATTAAAGTAGGTACGTTCCAATATCCCGAGATAGGACAGAGGCAGGTGTGGATGATAGATCAGGAATATCACGATGTGTATAATTCAATGGATATCAGACTATGGTTCACCACCGCCTGGTCATGGTAAGACCAAGTCAGCTTGAGTGCCTAATTAAATTAGAGTAACGCACCGTATCTGTGCTCCGGTTAATATAACAACTAACCGTATATCGTAAAACGCTCGTATATGCTGTAATTAACCACGACAATTATGTTGTCCACCCGACACTCAACTCAGTATCTCTACACATCATCTATTCACACGCATATCCGGATAACTACGACCCTTCAATAAACCGCCCACGAAAATGCCAAGACAACCCGTTCCTATCACGTCTACATCCCCTAACGGAACAGATCCGCAACTCACCATAGATCGCACAGCTTCCACCTGTTAAAAGGCACAAAGAATAAGGCACTATGTACTTTCCTAGGCGGTAATGATACATGATTGCTCGTGAGGGGAATAAGACTAGCTAACTAACGGATCACCGTTGACGTCATGACTTATATACACAACTCGGCTTCGGAGCTTCCGACGAGTTGACTCCTCTCCGACGATGTGTTGACAGAGCTGACTGGTTGCATGGTAAATCTCGTAAGCCCCTCACTCCTATCTTGACGTACTTCCTCACATCACCTGACACCACCGTATTAATCCTTTTTGTCGTTGACGTCAACTGGTTCGCCACTAACATGGTATACGAGCTGTCACACAAACCATCCTACCATGGGATGAAATTGTTTCAAAGTACACGTGGCCGAGTGGTTATTGCCGTTCATGGTAGCTGCCATATACATAGGTTGCCATGTTGACTATATCATCAGATGAGCGTTTTTATCTGAGTTCGACAGATGGCAGCGTATAGTCTTGATAGATGACTTGTGAGCCTGTTTGATATCAGTAACTTGTCACCCTCCAAGTTGCCGAGTTCCCGCGGTGGTCATCGCCGTCCATTGTAGTCCTCGAGAACCGGATCACCGCAACACCCAGCCATTGTTGCTGTATTCTTTCACGTCTTCCCGAACAACGCCCAGCCACCCAATTACGCTCCATTTATAACCTCTGAAAGCCCTTCTCCCCTCCACATACGACCATAGCCTGCGGAAAATACGGGGTCCCGTCTGCTCCCCCATAGTCAAGCCACAGAGCGCTGGATTAGTAGTACGGTGGGTGACCACGTGCGAATACCCGGTGTTGTATGTTCATCTTTTTGTCTTTTTTATCTAGGGTCAGCAACCCCAGCCCCATAGACCTGATCGTTGCACAAGGTCCCGGGGTATACACTATCGATAAGCGCCCGATAACTATTTTTCCTTGGTGTTTAGACGTGGTGTTGTGCACGAAGGGACGGCGACAAGAGAGACATTCTAGTGGCTTGTCTAGAAGAGACTTCGTCTGGGGCGAGTTCCTTTTGACGCGGACTCCGTTGATTTAAGCTAAGAGAGGGCAAGTTTTGTTCATTGTGAAGAGGCTTGATGGATTTTTGGTTTTGGGATTGTACATATGTAGATGAGGGGTAGTCAGGGACAAATATGGCGGGGTACATACCTATCTAGATACTCACGGTAGACACCCTCGGTATTCACCATGACCACGCTGGCTATCCGTATGTACATACACAGATACACCCGTCCGTAATCAAACAGCGCATATCACCACCGCAATTCTCATGCACATTCCCATATCTCACCGCTCATACCGTTCGGTAGGCCCGGTATGCCCTTATTCTTTCGGCTGGTGTTAGCTTGCTACCCCTCCCCTGGGGTCCTAAAAAGCCAAGCTAGTAGATCCTTGTCCGTCAAGTTGGCACGTCAAGCAACTTCTAAGAAGTTTTTTTTTTAATACAAAAAGTTGGGTTTAACAGCCTTGCACTTGGAAACAGGATTTCATATTTCTTCTTTTTTTTTTTCCTTGGAACATATCTATTTTGTTTTTTTGATTTCCTTGATTTCTAGTTACGATATCTTCTCTTTTTTTCTTTCCATCACATATTACTACATAATGTCTACCACCCAGCAGGACATCGATAAGCAGAAGGCTACCCTGGAGCTTATGGCCCAGTCGGAGCAGCACTACTTTAAGAGGTGAGTTTATCATGAAGAGCGTGTTCCAAGACGGTGGATATGTCTTGATTTGGTGGTACGCGCATACTTAAATGCAGAGGGCTAACTTTATCTCGTTTTAGTTACGACCACCATGGTATCCACGAGGAGATGCTGGTAAGACCGATTTATATCTGCGAGAGTTGCTTTGGTCATGTAGATGCCGTGTCTAGGCCGGAGACGCATTACATGTCACTGGTCCTGCGCGGACATCTGGATGAGGAATCAAGGGAATTACTTGGCTTGTAAAGAGTGAGATCTAACCGATATTCCAATGTGTAGAAGGACGAGGTCCGTACCCGTTCGTACATGAACTCTATCATCCAGAACCCCCACATCTTCAAGGACAAGGTCGTTCTCGATGTTGGTTGCGGTACCGCCATTCTCTCCATGTAAGTCTCTATATACCCACCGTGAATACCAACACAGCTCTAACGCATTCCCACCAGGTTCGCCGCCAAGGCTGGTGCCAAGCACGTCATTGGTGTTGACATGTCGTCCATCATCTTCAAGGCCCGTGAGATTGTCAACGTCAACGGTCTCTCGGATAAGATCACCCTGATCCAGGGTAAGATGGAGGAGATTGAGCTCCCCTTCCCCAAGGTCGACATCATCATCTCGGAGTGGATGGGCTACTTCCTTCTCTACGAATCCATGCTGGACACCGTTTTGTACGCCCGTGACAAGTACCTTGCCCCCGGCGGTCTGATTTTCCCCGACAAGGCCACCATCTTCGTTGCCGGTATCGAGGATGGTGACTACAAGGACGAGAAGATTGGCTGTAAGTGATTCCCCCTTTCCCAAGTTCCCCTCAACACGACCAGCCAAACTAACCATTTCCAGTCTGGGACAACGTCTACGGCTTCGACTACTCCCCCCTCAAATCCATCGCTCTCTCCGAGCCCCTCGTCGACACCGTCGACGTCAAAGCCGTAGTCACCGACCCCACCGCCGTCCTCACTCTCGACCTGTACACGTGCACCGTTGCCGACCTCGCCTTCAAGGTTCCCTATTCCATCACCGCTCGCCGCGACGACTTCATCCACGCTCTCGTCTCGTGGTTCGACATCGACTTCACCGCCTGCCACAAGACTATCCGCTTCTCCACCGGCCCTCACACAAAATACACCCACTGGAAGCAAACCGTCTTCTACCTCAAGGACGTCCTTACCGTCCAGCAAGGCGAGCAGGTCTCCGGTACCATTGACGTTAGACCGAACGAGAAGAAGCACCGTGACTTGGATATCAGTCTCGACTACAAGCTCGAGACTACCGATCCTAACCGCCAGAACCAGGGTGAATGCACGTACCAGATGTGCTAAGTTACCTTACTCCTCCTTGTTAATCACCCACTAGACAAAGAAAAGAAAGAAAGATGGAATGAATGGGGGCAAAGAGGCTCCTTTTTTGGGTTTGGCATGATAATACCATGGTAGTATGTGCTGTGCTGTTCTGCTCTTGCGTGATAGATAAAGAGGCGTTATTTTCCGGGGGCGCTCGGGTTGGTCGGTACGATTTTGTTTGGCTTTTCTTGTTTGCTTTTTTCCTTTATTGTTTACATATCCCTCGCCTCAAAGCCCCGATTCCTGCCATTTTTCCTTTCATTTCTGGAGTAAAAGTAGACGATGGCGTCATTTTGCACTCTGATTTTCATACATACTTTTCTCGTTGGAGATGAGCCCTGATGCATATGTTGTATCTGGAATAAAACAATAGACTGTCCTTGCTTTTTGTATGTTGATTGAAAGATATATTTATTGGTTTTGTGCTTTATACATGGCATATGGTAGGTAGGTACCCGTGAGAAATCATCTATTGGTTAGCAACCGAAATGATATGCGCAACAACTCTCTTGATAAGCTCGTCAACCTCCGCATTGGTAGCCGCCTCAGCGTAGACTCTGCACGCATTCTCGGTACCCGAGGCACGGGCAAAAGAGCGAGCATTAGAGTACTTAGACACCGCCTCGTCAATACCCGCCTGGGCACCCTCGGGACTAACCAAGCGTCTCTCGGCATCTGTCGTGGTAAAGGCATCCTTATCGGGCACCTCGACACGCTGCAACCGGTTAGGAAGATCCTTGTATACAACAGACCAGTCCTCCATGGTCCAGCTCTTATGCGCCAACATGACCTCCACCATGAGCATGTCGGAAAGAGCGTCACCAACGGTCTGGTTGATCAGGTCAGAGCAGGCGGCAAGAATATCGAGAGCCTCCTTTTGAGCGGGAGATTGGGGGGAGGTATGGCGGAAGGCGGTGGTGGCGGCGTCGCTGAAAAGGACGGTGCCGTGTCCGTTGGCTTCAAAGTAGACACCGATGTCGAACTTCTGGGCGGCGTGGTGGAGGTGCTTTACACCGGTGGCGGTGCATACGACGGGGAGACCGAGGTTGCGGGTGATGTATTGGGTGCTGGCACCGTTGGCGTAAGCGGTTTGCACGACACCGATGGAAAGGTCGTTGAGGAGGCCAGCGGAGCGGACGAGGTCTCCGATGAAAGAGGCAGCGAGGGTCGCGATCCGGTCACCGTCGAGCATGGAGAAGCCGGTTGAGGCATCGGTGTAGTAGTACATGAGGCGGTCGGCGTCACCGTCGTATGAGCAGCTGCGAACTCCTGGGACAGGACGGGGAGAGGGAGGAGCGCGCTGCTTGGTCTTGACGTAGTCGGCACCGCACTGGAAGGGGGGTTAGTTAGAATGGGGTTCTATTGGGTGATGATGGAATGAACTTACGTCGAGGTTGAGAATCTCGGGACGGAGCACGTCGTCGTTTACAGCCTTGATTTCAAGACCAGTACCCTCGGGGAGATACTTAAGGAACTCGTGCAGCTTGGGACCACCGATACCATTGGCGCAATCGACGATCAATGGGCCGGTAATCGCCTTGCCGTTAAGAGCCTTGACAAAGGCATCCGCCAGCTTCTTATAGTATCCCGCCTCCGAAGTCTCGCCATACGACCGCTCAGTACCCTCAGTGTTGATGCAACGGGTAAGGTAGTGTAACTGCGGGGTAGTAAGCTGCTTATAATCAGAAAAGTCCGTGTTCGTCGCCTCCCACGAGTCCTTCAAGGCAACGACCAGTCCAAAGCCCGAAGGCCGGGTATCTCTCCCCACGATACATCTCGACGGAGCCGCCAAGTCAATCTGCAAGTCCGCGGCCAGCGCATTGTAAATAGCCACCAAGGCCTCGTCAGTCGGCGCATTCACCAGCTTCGTAGCATAGGCCTCCCAGTCCTGCTCAAGCATGTCACCCAGGGGATCAACGATTTTAACACCGTTGTCGGCGGGAGGGTTGTGCGAGGCGGTTACCATGACGCCGATAGCTTGGGAGGAAAGCTTGCGGGAACGCAGAGAGGCGAGGAGACCGACGCGGAAACATACCCCGTCGAGAAGATCGGCGGCCATGCGGAAGCCGGCGGTGCCATATTTGAAGGTGCGGGTGGTGTCGATGGGGTGTTTCGCGGAGGCGGCGATGATTTTGAGATCGGCGGGAGTGTGGGTGGTCATTTTGGCGGTATTGGGTATCTTTTTTTAATGGAAATAGAGGATGGAACTTGGGATGTGGATGTATTGAGATTAGAATTGTAAATTAAAAAGAAAAGAGGCTGACGCAAGAAATGCGCTTTATAAGTGATGCAGACGGGGCAACACGAGACGGCGCAGCACGAGCTTGGTGGTTCTCATGGACCCTTCTGTTTGTTCCCTTGCAGCTACGAAGCTTCGTGCGCTTGTTAGTGGGGATCCTACGTACGGGTATGCAGTGGTTACGCTTTAGGGTCTTTGTTATAGATGGGACACAAGTAAAATGGGGCGGGGTCGAAATAGAACGGTGGTCGGGCTCAGGGGCGGCGGGGTATGCCGTGGGTATGGGGAGATGGCCAATGGAGTGTTGTATTTGAAGCTCGTTTTGGACGGGCGCTGTACGGACCTGTTAGTTGGATACGACCTGACTAGACAAGTAACGATAGAACCTAACTTTTGGGAAGCCCCTTAGGCTAGAATATCTATCCTCGTATCCATTCTCGACCTCCCTAACGGCCTGAACGAACTATACTGCCCCGCTCGACCAGTTTCCCCAAGCTTCTGCGGGCTCAAGCCTCATAACCCCACCCGGACCTGGCAGGTGCTTGGCCCCCTTCTTTAGAAGTTTTGGAAGGTTACAATGAGATTCAGAAACATGGTATAGAAGGACAACCCCTCTTTGCACAACCTCAGGGTAATAATCAATGTCCGGCGTCTCACAAACTATACATATGTATGTACGTCTGTACATATGATCAATTAACTGAGACTGTTGAGATGCAGGTGTTGTGTAAATGTCATTTGTAGGCTTGTTGACCCTGGTGGGGTATCATAAGTGTTAGGGTTGTAAAAAGCAACTACAACATCACGTGATTTCGTGATATATCATGACTGGGCTGATAGACGAGTGAACGCGAACTCACAAGATGTGAAGGGGTAACCAAATTATTCATTTATTTTCAAAATGGGCGTTAATTCAGATCCTGACGCATGTGTAAACCCAGTGTTTCTCTCCATAGTGAAAGAATGGATGGACGAAGCTCTCCACAAGAACCGAATCAGCTTTGATACGTTTCGGAATGCGTACAATGCTTTACTAGCGTGTCCGATTCCCTTTGAACATCCAGGACAATGTCAACAGTTAAAAGGGTTTGGTCCAAAGTTATGTGACCGGTTAACAGAGGAATACAAAGAGTATTGTGCCTCTGAGGGCATTGAGATGCCGAGAATGCCAGGGAAGAGAAAAGCCAGAGAGATAGACGAGACTGGAGAAGGAGAGAGTCGGCCAGCACCAAGGGCCAAGAAACCGGCAGTGAAAAAGGTGTATACACCGACGTTTAGATCTGGTGCCTACGCAATCATCATGGCACTATCTAGCGTGGGAAGCCCTTCACAGGCCGGCGAAGGGATGGTCAAGACTGAAATCATCGATATTGCGGAACCCCATTGTAACGCGTCATTTAGGGCCCCACCGAGAGGCCAACAGTTCTACACGGCGTGGAATTCAATGAGTACGTTGGTTAAGAAGGATTTGGTTAGTGAGAAGGGAAGGCCTTTGCGGAAGTATCGTCTGACAGAGGAGGGCTGGGTGGTTGCTGCGCGGTTGAGAAGTGCCACGCAGGTTTTGGAGGGCGGTGGACCTGATAAGGAGAATGTGAGGGAGGATGTGGAGCCGGAGCCGGAGGAAGTGGCAACTCCAAGTGCAGTTCGGAGGGAGACGGTGCAAGGTGGGAAGACGGATCCCAAAGGGAAGGGGAAGGCTGTACAGAAACGGTGGGTGGCGTCGGGAATTGCTCATATTGATGAGCATGCTTTCAGTAGTGATGTGGAGAGTACCCCACGGCTAAGCAAGATACAAAGCCACTCACTACCAGCTCTATCCTCCCATAGCCGCGGAGGAAACGTGGAGAGTCCTAGAGTAGCAAGTGGGAGTCGCCCGGTACCACCCCAGGTACCGTTCATCAGCCTGATAGACAGTGACTCGGAGGACGATGCCCCCCCAAAGGTCCAGCCATCCCAGCCAGAGCTCCCCAAGCTCCCACCGCATTCGCAAACTTCAAGACCGGCTAAACCCCCATCAAAATACAGTGCCCTCGATATCCTGGACAGTGATTTCCTCGAATTAGACGAAATGCTGCGGGGCGCCCCCAAGTTTACACGGGAGAGCAGCGGGATGTTTGTGCGTGGGGAAGATGAAGGGTCAGAGCGGGTTCTGCCGATGAGAAGTTCGCAGCGGGCAGAGGTAAGTCGGGAGTCTCCGGGGATAGGGGGTAGTAGGCCTTTTGACAGACCGCGGGCGAATTTTGCGGGGTTTGATTTCAAGAGTGATGAGGATTTTTTGATGGATGTGATGGGAAAGTCTACGGGAGATGGGTTTAGGGGAGCGGGAGTTGGATATAGACTTGGAACTCATTCCGACGCTCCTATGCTGCCGGTACAGGAGACGTTACCGCCTATGCCACCTGTTCAGCCGGCACGACCTATCCAGCGCCCACAACCTGAAGTCATCAGCCTTCTAGACAGTGACGAAGGCTACGAGGACATCTCCAATGGGATACCACCTGGTATACGTCCAAGCGGGTCCATCCCAGCTCCAATTCCACCGCCACCCATCCAACCACGTCCACAATCAGACGCAATAAGAGACCTCTTGGCTATGAGCTGGGACTCTTCCTCGGACGTGGAGATTCTCGATTCTCCGATTCCTAAGCCAACGGCGATATCAAAGGGAAAAGCCCCCATGGTTCCAACACGCCGTGTGACCTCACCTATCATGCAAAGACAAGTTTCCCCCATACGACAACCCACTCGGCCGGTAGAAATGCCCAAAGGACCACTGCCAGAGTATACCAAGATAAGGCCGGTGTTTATCCCCCCAGAGGCCTACACAGTTGAACTAGTCCTTGACGTCCGCGAGGTGAAAACCAAAAAGGACCTCGAATTCGTCTGCACAACACTAGAAAAAGGTGGCGTGAAACCAATTATCCGAGCCATGGAACTGGGCGATGCCCAGTGGGTTGCTAAACTTCACGACCCGACGTTTTTGAAACGGGTCGGCTTGGAGGGCGACGAGTTAGTGCTGGATTACATTGTCGAGCGGAAACGTACCGATGATTTGTTTGGCAGTGTTCGGAACGGTCGCTTTGCGGAACAGAAGTGGCGGTTATGTAGGTCTGGGGTAGAAAACGTTATTTACGTGGTTGAAGATGCACCCAAAGGGATGGACGCAAAGTACCAGGAGACTCTCAATTCCACGATGGTTTCTCTCCAAGTGATCAACGGGCTCTCTTTACGACAGACAAAGTCCTTGGAGGAAACGGTACTCTACCTTGCCAGAATGACACATCTTCTTAAAAGAATCTACCAGACCAAGGCAATTTACGCCGTTCCTGCATCGTCACTTACTGAGGCGTCGTATCTTCCTGCTCTATCCCATTTCCGCAGTCTAGATCCTGAGAATAGCTACTGTGTAAGCTACGAGGCATTCTCAGCAATGGTGTCTAAATCCGGACGGTTGACACTCCGTGATTTATTCCTGAAGATGCTCATGGCGACTAAGGGGATTACGGCGGAAAAAGCGATTGAGATACAACGAGTGTGGAAGACACCTAAAGAATTTGCTATGGCGTTTCAAGCGTGTGGTGAGGGTCCGGAAGGGGATAAAAAGAGGAAGGAGATGGTCAGTAAGGCGTTGGACTATCTTGTGGGTAGAGGGAAAGTATCCAAGGCTTCGGGGATTATGTTGGCACAGGTTTGGGGAGGTTTGAAGGCATAGAGATTATAGATATAGACTACCGTGGGGTTCAATGTCCCTAGTTATGAGAATACATATGAATGATTATAAACAAGCTACTTCCGGAACGCAGCCATAGATCTCTCAGCATACTTGGCAAGAATATCCACTTCAAGGTTAATGCTATCACCAATCTCCTTATTCGCCACAACCACTCGTTCCTGCGTATAAGCAATCAACATAACCTCCCACCAGCCTTCCTCATCATTCACCTCAGTAACCGTCAAACTGGTCCCATCAATGGCAATAAACCCCTTATAAACAACATACTTCAAAAACTCGCTCTTAGTCGGTCTAAAGCGGAAGGTAACAGCATTCCCATCCGGTCTCTTATCGATAATCTCCGCCGTACAATCCACATGACCCTGAACAAAGTGTCCACCCATCCGGGTATCGGCACGTACTGCTCTTTCAAGGTTCACGGGGGAAGAGACGGTGAGGTTGCCGAGGTTGGTTACGCGGAGAGTCTCGGGGGCCACGCCGATGGTGAATGATGGGGGGGTTAAAGTGAAGGAGGTCACGGTGAGACAGACGCCGTTTACGGCGATGGAGTCGCCGAGGTGCACGTCAGAAAGGAGGTCGGATGTGGTGGGGATGGAGATGGTGTAGGAGGTTCCGCCGGTGGAGTCTTGGTGGTCGACCACGGTGACCGCTATAGGAGGTTAGTTTATATATCATGGATAAAGTAACAGGGGAACTTACACCCAACAGTTTCAACAATACCAGTAAACATCTTATATATACTTTCTAAAACAAAGGGAATAAAGTGAACAATCTGATTCTGATCTCTTCTCTAACTCACTTATATACACCTCATTCATACCTCATGTCAAGCTGAATCCTACCCATCCGCGCGGCTTATTCATCACACCCATCAATTAGTCCGCTATGTAGTGGGTCCTATCACCACCAGGTCTGTGCAACCCAACCAACCTATTTATCGATAAGCCGAATTCAGAATCCTCATCAAGCGGGACATATCCGTCGAAAAAAAAGCTTTATATAAACGAAAGAAAAAAACCATAAATACGTCACTACACACCCAAAACTCGTCTCTATGGCACCTACCGCGCGGCCCAAAAAATCCTTAAAAAAGACATCTAAAATGTCCCTTCAAGACCATCTCGCTCAGGCCCAAACACACCTTAAACATGGTGAACTGGATCTTGCCCTGGTGTCCGCCGAGAAGGCACATGCCCTGGCTACCGACCCGTCGTCAAGATTACTGACGACCAATTTCCTGGGCCAGATGCAAATTGAACTAGGCAACCCAAATGCCGCGCGGCCTCTCTTCCTCGCCGCAGTCGAGTTAGATCCCCAAGGTTCCCTTCCAGAGTCCATCGGCGGTGGCCCTGAGAAGTTCATGTGGTTGGCGCAGTTATCGGAGGAAGGTGGCGCCGATAGTGTCTCGTGGTATGAGAAGGCCGCGGGGGCTCTTCGTGGACAGATTCAGATTTTGGCGGAGAAGGAGAAGAGATCGGATGAGGAGGAGGCCGAGTTGTTGGAAAAGCAAAGTGCCTTGGCGGGAGTCCTTTGTGCCGTGGCGGAGGTGTACATGACTGATTTGAGTTGGGAGGCTGATGCCGAGGAACGCTGTGAGGCGTTGGTTACCGAGGCGTCGATGACTTGTCCGGGGAGTGTCGAGACGTGGCAGACGGTGGCGAATGTGCGGATATCGCAGGAACGAATCGAAGAGGCACAGGAGGCGTTGAAGCGGAGTATGGATATTTGGAGTTCCTTGCCCGGTGGAGATCCCAGAGTGCCTGAGTTTGCGGTACGAGTTTCTTTGGTTCGGTTGTTACTTGAGGTGGGCATGATGGACGAGGCACAGTGGGTTCTTGACAGACTTGTCAAAGACGACGATCAAAGTGTCGAAGCGTGGTATCTCGGAGGTTGGCATCGGTACATGGCCGGGGAGATGTTAGCGGAGGCAGGCCGCACGGAAGATAAAGTGCGGGTGTGGAAACAGGCGAGAAGACGGCTGGTTCAGTGTTTGGGGTTATGTGAGATGTTGCAGTATGAAGATGAGCGGTTGATGGAACATGCGAATGAGTTATTGGCTAATGTTAACAAGGAACTGGGAGAACCTACTACGGATGATGAAGAGACTGATACGATTCCTGATGATGCGGAGGATGATGAGGATGAAGATGAGGAGATGGAGGAGTAACGAGCGAGCCTTTTTTAAAAAAAATCTGGTGATGAGCTACATTCTATGTACATTTTAATTCATTCTTTTCAATCAAATCTAAACAACCTGCATCTTCCCAATCTTCTCCGTAACTCCCTCATCATCTTCTTCCTCGTCACCCTTTCCAGCAATACCTTGTTCCCAAAGCTGTCTCCCCGTCAACTTCTTCTCCTCCTTCCCCTTCAACTTCTTCAACTCAGCCAAACGTTCCTCCTCCTCCCTCTCTTTCTGCTCCTGCATCTCCTTCTTAAAGCCATCTCTCCATCTCAAGAAACTTTCCCTCGTGACCGCCTCACCCTGGAACTTCTTATTCTCCTCCCGCTCAGCCGCCAAGGCAATCTCCTCGGCCTCTCTATCCTCCGCCTCCTTCCTCTCCTGCGCCAACTGTTCAGCCGATTCCTTAAGCAGACTATATAATGTGAAGATCATAGCCATGCCAATGTTCTCCTGGATAGGCTCGACAAGGGATTCCAGGAGAGATGCGCGGTCCTCGGCGGTGGAGAAGTAGCGGTGCGGTGGGACGCCGGGGACAGTGAGGATGTCTAGGATTGGTTCGACGTCTGGGTAGGCTTCGGGGTATCGTACGTTGAGGAAGAAGCTGGTGGTGGAGTCCTCGGGGGAGTCGGGGGTGGTCGGCATGTCGAGGGTTACGAGAATGCGGTATTCATTTTCGGAGACGACTGGTTTTGTTAGCGGGGATCGGGAGGGAGATTACGGGGTACTTACCGGTGATTTCCTCGGGGAAGATCGAGTCGAGAACTTCCCGCTCTTCAATTTGTTCTTCAATGCCCATTTTGATGTGTCTTGGTTATTGTACAATGCTTCATTTAATGGTAACTAACCTATCCATTCTCTATCCATATCATCATTAATTCTCCAATCTAAAAAAATTAGGGCTCAAATTCTTCGGGTTAGAATCCATGGTGCATCCCGAATAGCGGGGTTACCATTACAGGGTCTAAATTATTCACAGATCATATATCACATGTTACAAGATGATGAAAATCGATAAACCAAAGGTGTAAATGTATTCATTTGCCCACTCCCAAACCCTCCAATTCCCTCGTTAGATCGTCCACAGCGGTTTGTCCAAAATCCTTCGCTTTCGAATCGCTAGATGGTGTCGATTTCTTGGCGGGTAGTGATGGAGTTGTAGATGCAGCGGCAGGTGTAGTATCCGCGCGACGCCATGAAGTCATAAGCTTATTAGCCTTGGGTGTTTGACCATGTACTGTAGTTGTAGAATCGAAATCTCTCTCCGGTCGACGTTCCCTTCTATCATTCTGTCCCTGTCCTCTCCGATTCCAATTCTCTTTCCCCCAAGTCTTCCCATCATTCACCTTCCGATCACCCCGTCTATCCTCCCGATCACCACCCACATCCCGTGCCGACTCCTTCGCCCTCCAAGCCCCCTCAGATCTCCAAGCCCTTGACTCCTCCTTACCCGCCACCTCCACCTTATTCTCCGTCTCCGGCACCTTCTTAACCTCCACTTTAACCGGCTCCAAGACTTTCTCCTCCTTCGCAATATCCCTTCTAGGCGGAATAACTTCCCTCGCCTTTGCAGCTTCAGCCGCGCGCGCTCTGGCTGCGGCGCCGGCTCCAGGTCGTACTTGGTATCTTCCAATGTCCTCTGCTGGTTTGAACCCGGCGCGAATTCTAATTGGGGCACGGGTAGATCCGTCGGCGCGGACGGAGGATGGGACGATGCGATCGCCTGTGGAGGTGGTGATGATTCCCGACGTGCTGGGTGTTTGTGACATTTTTGTTTGTTGTTTTGTAGGTATAGAGGTGGATGATGAGGTATTAAGTAATGTATAGTAGAAATGGATGTTCGAATCTAACAGATAAACAAAAATCGGATATGGTTTGGATTGACTTTGATTAATGAAACCAAAATGCGGCGAACGTCGACCTATTTATATGCTTTCGAGTGGAGAAACATTTATTTCGTCGTGACACTAGTACGCTCAATCCATCTAGCTGTTGCCTTGTCTCACTATATTTAAGAAAGTGCCCCACTTTAAATCCAACCACAGTGAAATGACATCACCAATTCATGAAACCTCCAAAAATTCATATCTTCATTGTATATAAATATCTGTATATACCTCATTATCCAACCCAAACTCCAAACTCCATAAAAAGTCATAACAAAAAGGAAAAAAACCCTAACAAAGATACTTGTACCATCTCTTCCATCTCGGCCACTTCCTCTGTTCAGCTCGTTCCTGCGCCACCAACAACGGCAAGTTAAAGTCTCTCCTCCCCGTATCTACATCGATTTCCGACGCCGACACAACTTTAGTTTTGTAAACCATTTTATGTCCCAAATACGACGCCAAAACAATCGGCACCGCAAGGTACGCCAAGAAGAAACTCTCCGCCAACTCTCGATGCGTCATTTCCTTCCAACCAATCGGCCATGCCCCAACCCAGAATTGAGCTACTAGAACCATACAGTTCATGATTAACCCAAACCAAGAGCCAGCTACGCCTAATTGCGAGTGGAAAGCTAGTTCGTCGATTGTGTGACCGTTTGCTGCCCAGCTTTGACGGAAGCGGATGTGTGCGAGACAGATGGACGCCCAGGTGAAGATTGAAGAGAGCCCTGAGGCGGCTAGTAACCAATCTAACACGACCGATTGGTGTTCAATGTCGGCGAGATAAGCTAGTAAACCGATCACACCACTTGCCATAATAGCAATCAATGGACGTCCTTTCCGGTCAATATACGACAAGATCCTCGGGGCCTGCTGCTGATCCGCCAAAGCCGCAAGAGTCCTCGACGCACCAAACACGGCAGAATTACCAACTGACAACACAGAAATCAAAATAACCGCGTTCATGACACTAGGTAACACCTGGATCTTGGCATGTTCAATGGCAATCACAAACGGCGACGCATGCGCACTTACGCCCGTCCCAGTGAAATCCGTAAGCCGTTCCTCTGTATACGGTACTAACAAGCCAATCAGTAATAACGAGGCAATGTAGAAAAGACAGATACGCCAAAACACCTGCTTGATGGCCGTGGGAAGTGATTTTCTTGGGTTGGCGGTTTCTGCAGCCGCAAGACCAACTAGTTCGGTGCCAGCAAATGCAAATGCTGCCGTGACAAAGACGCTACAAAGTCCTTTGAATCCATTGTTGAAGGCTCCCGGGTCAACCCAATAAGTCGCCCCGATGTAGCCAGTACCAGGATATCCTCCACAGTTAAGAACAATGGCAAGAAGACTAGACTGGTTAGTTTTCTGTTGAGAGGATGAATATTGGGGACATACATGAAGCCGACAACGGCGATAACCTTGATAATTGCAAATGTGAATTCTGCCTCGCCATACCCTTTAACACCAAACAAGTTGGTGATTATGATAAACGCGAGAAACAACGTTACAAAAGGGGCTCGTGGCATATCTTGATCCCAGTAGTTTAACACTATAGAGGCAGCAATGACTTCGAGAGGAAGCACAATGACCCATTGGAATGCATAGTTCCAACCCATAGCGAAACCCCACGAGGGATCCAAGAAACGTGTAGAATAAGCAGCAAAGGAACCTGCCACAGGGAAAGTCACGGCCAATTCACCAAGGGCCTGGCAGGTACAATAAAGCATCATACCAACCAAGATAAAAGCGATGAGCACCGATGCCGGTCCCCCAGTTTGCAAAGCCTTCCCTGATGCCACGAACAATCCAGTGCCTAAACCCGTTCGTTAGCACTATACATCCTCCAAAGTCCCCCAAAGTCCCTCAAAACCTACCAATTGACCCTCCAATAGCAATCATCTGCAAATGTCTCCCCTTCAACTTCCTCGCCAACGCCGAATGTGACGTCTGCAGGATACTCATCTCCATATCATAAAAGTGTCCTCCATTAGCTCTAGCAGCGGCGCGGATCTGCGCCTCCTCTTTCGGGTCTCGCGGGGTGATTCTCAAGGTGGGGTCGCGGCGGAAACTGTCGAGGAAGGTGTGGAGGAAGTTGGCTTGTGGCTTGACTTCATACATGGGCTCGCGGAGGGTGAAACTGGTATCCATGGCCCATGATTCGTTGCCGAATTTTAACTCGTTGAGCTCGATGGAGCGGCGGGGACGAAGCGGATTGCGCATTTTGGGTGGTTTTGGAAGAGGGTAGAGGACATTCCGGTTGTGTGCTGGGTATGAAGGTGTCGGTGGAGTGGCCGGTGGTACCGGGTGACACTTGATGCCAAGTCTGACGGCAAGTATGCACGTATGCACGTATATATTTCGGTATCTTGATGTATGTACGTATTGGACGTGCTTCTCAAAGTATAAATCCACGAAACGTCTCTTCAAATCAAGGAAATGAAAAAACACAATGATGTCAAAAACAGAGTAAATAATCCATGAACAAAACATATGTACATCTCTGTCCTCCTGACAACGAAAAAATCCGCCGTCAAAGCAAATATATGCTCTCTCTTTCTCTCTCTGGCTTTCTTAACTACCACTCTAGCTCTGTTGGCCCAATTACAGTGGGGCTAATGGTTTAGACAAGGAGGATTGGATTGGGCGGATTTGATTCATAGCCCCCCAAAGTTGCGGCTACGGCCTGTCGTTTTGCACGGGCGGAGAGGGGGGAAGAAGGGGTTCGTTTTGTGAGAACGTGCGTTTTAGTTTGTACATATCTGTAAATGGCAGATGGCATGATCACGACCATGTTGTCTATGCAACATGTAGTGTACATACAAAAACTTCACATGTCCAAAGACAAAATCTCCAAGACTCCCGGCCTTCCATCCCCGATGAATCTCCATATTCCCAAGTTTTCTCACGTGGGGGCATCGAGGAAACAACGAGGGACTTTATCGGACTTCCAGTATCCCAATTTTCTCCTGAAGGGACGTGGAGGATCTTTCAAAGCCTGATTATTTCCGCTATCGTGATTCCGCAGCACGATACGCGTGGGATATTTCCTGCGAAACATGCAGGACACCATGGCGATACATGTGTACACATAGACATGTAAACAGAGATTCATACCCCACGCTAATGGAGAGAATATTACCCCGGATGAGGACTTGTTTAGACTTAACTGGATAGACCGGGCGGAAATCTACGGGGTATCCATTCCGCACTTGCGAGACTATTTAAACCCGCCCGTGTTCTCCAAGATATCGAACGCTCTATCCATGTGACGACGACTTATTACGGCTGATCAGATAGGCAATATAGAAGACTAAGTGCCCGTGCGTATCACCATACCAAGGCTCTAAAAACTGGCCCGTTCAAGAAGTCGGCTCAACGGAATAGAATGTACATCTTGGAAAGCTGAAAAGTATCCGTGGCATATATCTATGCATGATATACTCCGTCAGCTCAAACTTTAACGTTTTCACGGGTCCGGACGGGAGGATTCTGGTGGTCCGGTTGAATACACCTACACCTATGTACATACATACATACTCATGTATGTACATATGCCAAGACGGATGTGATGGGGCTCCTGTCCCTTGCATGTGTAGAATCAATTGTGGTACGTACATATGTACTTGTCTTTCCCAACATGGAGGATTCCATACCACCCAGATACTCGGTGTTGTGGCGGGATTTTAGGGACTTTGTGGTTGGTGTTACAGTGACAGTACGACGTGTCATCCAACCTAAAACGAACCTTTTACCGCCGCCCGATTATCACATGTAAATAAATAGTTCCTCTCTTCTTCAACGTCCGTCCGGGCCGCCCCTCCGCACCGGCTCCGTTTCTCCTCTATAAGCCCTCCTACCATCTCAGCCCCCAACACCCCGGGGCAATGGCGCAGTTGGGAGCGCGTTAGACTGAAGCCAACTCCAGTTTCCGATTATCTAAAGGTCACCGGTTCAATCCCGGTTTGCCCCATCGACGTCCTCAAAAACGTCTCTATCTACCGGTCTTGTGGTCTAGTGGTATGATTCTCGCTTAGGGTTCACCCTAACGCATTATTGCGAGAGGTCCCGTGTTCGATCCACGGCAAGACCCAGAATTCACTTTTTGCATATTCATGTAGTTAACGGGGTCCGAGATTCGGAATGGAGGTTGCACGTATATAGGGTTCGTTAGGGTGAGAACCGGTTCGGCGGCTGCGATGAAGATTCTCTTTTTGGGTAGGTTGGGCCGGTAGTTGGGAGCTTGGACGACGACGAGTTGCTTGCGCCGGGTATCGCAGAGCCTCAAAGGATTGGAATGTGTAAGTGAGGTGGACCGGTACATGAGTGTTTTGTCCATGTTATTCCCGTGTATACGGTAGACGATAATTTGGGAAGGTCGTGGCGCTTTTTAGATGAACTTGTAGAGCTTAGATGTGAGTTTTTAACGAGGTCCAAGACGCGTCTTTTTCAGAGAAAGACGATGCACTGTGGTGGTGATAATGGCATCAACACCGCTTAACCCGGCTTTAACCTCCCCTTTCTGGCCTCATCATCCGGTCCGACCTCGCTCATAAGCCAAGCTAATCCGTCCATCCGTCACCCAGCCCAGCCCAGCCCAGATAATCTATAAATTTGAAAAACAATTACATGTGCACTAACTACGTCAATCACAAGCAGACCCGGCTAGAACCGCCCAAGCGTTTGGTCAGAGAAGTTACCATTGTGGGGCCTCACGAACATTGAAGATTCAGGCGCTTATGATTGCCTTGGTTGTTGGCCAAGTAGGTAACTTGAGGCGCCGGCCCGCGGGTTTCGTAGATTCGCGATGTTTGTTGGTTTGGGGAGGTACGGGGCGAAGAAAGGAGCCCGCGGGTAGCGAGAAGATACCTATGATGGTGTCCGTGTATCTCCCCGTGTATGTATATTGCCAATGCATCTTTCCGCCTTAGGTGGACATGTTTGTTGTATATCCTGTAGCCAAGAGCCAAGACATGGCATTTCAGCCGTCATTTTCCGGAGCTATTTAGTGAATTTATAGACTAGCGGAATTACGGGGACGTGCCTGGATTTCATCTTGTCAAGTTGAGCCGCAAGTGGATCCGGTATTTTCCCATGTCATCAGATTGGGTTTATATATGAGGCAGGATATATATTTTACAGATGAATGAGTCGAATTATGCATCTGTGAGTCTGAACATGACCACTCAGCCGGTCTCGCCCGTTCTTGTAGAATATTCTTCTCCGGTACGTTTAGTCATTAACAGCCCCCATCCCTGACGAAAGAAGACAGAGTCAGCCCCATCATCGCAAGGACCTACATATCTATCCACTATAAAACCAGAAACTCAGGCATCAAAAATAAACGAATACAGAAACCTGAGACATCCACGATTTTCCGGTACCACCCGTCCAGTCATTTCTTTTCATCATGATATTCTTGGGTCTTGCATGTACATTATCCAGTCACGCGCATGAATACGGAATATCTAGGAAAATTCAGTCGCCGATTACAAAGTGCATGTGACCTACCCTGAACCCTTGATATCCATATATCGCGATATCTTCAGTCCTACCAACCGTATAACCACCAGTCCAAATCGACTCTAATGATGTCCTCACTCCTTTAACAATCTGTAAATACAAGAACACATGCAACCACCTTCCAAACTCCCTCTACATACATACACACGCACCAATTTCCTCATCTAGAATACTTCCCAAAACGGAAATTCGGCGACCCCCATTCCCTGGTACTTTGTCTAGACCCATCCCATCGGGGAGCTCCTTGACCGCCGATGTACGGGAATGAGAATAGGATATTCGAGGGCCAAGGGGTCTTTGTGTATCTGTATGTATGTACAATGTACATAGCTTGGCTTAGACATGGAAGGCGGTCTTGGCCTTGTTTGGACTGGTGCTTTTTTGGAGGGTCGAGGCGGGAAGGTACGGAGGAGAAGCCTGGCCTGAGGCGTATATAAGAGGTGGAAGTATTCACACTTTGTGAAAATGTTTCTGGCGCGTTTGTAGTTTCTTGGTTTCTTTGATATTCTTTTTGGACAGGACATTTGTATAGGTTATACTGATTATTTCCGGTATAAGTCATTTTTATATCAACCTTATTCGCACCACTTGATATCACCAACACTATCATAACCACATCCACAGAACAAAATGCTCTCCCCAACCCGCCTATCCCTCGCTGCCCGGGCAACTCTCCGACCCCAAACACACCTCCTCCTCCACCGCACCATCTCAACCACCATCCCCCACCGCATGCGTGACTTCTTCCCTCACCCAGACACCGAACACATCCGCCGGACGCCCCCCGCCTGGCCCCACCACGGCTTCACCCCCGAAACCATGCTTGCCGTGACACCAGGCCATCGCGCCCCGCGGACCTTGGGAGACTGGGCTGCGTGGAAGTTTGTTAGATTCTGTCGTTGGGGAATGGACTTTGTTACGGGCATGAGTAAGGCGCAGAAGGCGGGTGCTGATAAGCCGACGGGGAAGGTGTCTACTGTTAAGCCTTTGACGGAGGCTCAATGGGTATGTTCATTTGCTGAGTTGTTGATGTGGATAAGTACTAACGATCTTTTCTTTTCTAGCTCATTCGGTTCATCTTCTTGGAAAGTATCGCTGGAGTTCCGGGTATGGTAGCAGGTATGCTCCGTCATCTTAACTCTATTCGTCGTCTCCGTCGTGATAACGGATGGATCGAAACACTTCTTGAAGAGTCATACAACGAAAGAATGCACCTTCTCACCTTCCTCAAGATGTGTGAGCCTGGTCGTTTCATGAAGCTTATGATTATTGGCGCCCAGGGAGTCTTCTTCAATGGCATGTTCCTCTTATATCTCATGTCCCCACGTATCTGCCACCGCTTCGTCGGGTACCTTGAGGAAGAGGCCGTTCACACATATACCTGGTGTATCCAAGAGATTGAAGCCGGTCATCTTCCCAAGTGGACAGATGAGAAGTTTCAGATCCCGGAGATTGCTATTACCTATTGGAATATCCCAGAGGGTAACCGGACCATGAAGGATCTCATCTACTACATCAGAGCTGATGGTAAGTTTTCTTCATATTTCTCGTTGATATCTCGCACAACTAACACCACCACAGAGGCGACCCACCGCGGTGTAAACCACACCCTCGGAAACCTTAAGCAAAAGACTGATCCCAACCCATTCGCCTCAGTCTACCTCGACAACCGCCCGATGCCTAACCCAACCCTTAAGATTCAGGGTTACGAGCGTGAAGATGTTGTTTAAACCCCCTGTGTGACGTCAGTATGGACAATCATTTTGCTTTTTTGCTGGTTTTTCTTTGTTCAGTGTTGTATTGTAGATATCCCCCATTCCACTCCTCCCAGTTTGTTGTTTTTTCTTTGGTTTATTGTTTGGAGTTTCTTTTGTTGGTAGCGTTGTTTTTAGATTTGGATGTATGAATAATTCATGATGTCATTTTACTTGTTTCGTTTATAGTGAAACTTTGTATGTCTTGGGGGGATGCCCTACATGGCGGCCTCTTATGTGGACAGACACTTCTTTATGCGTGACACGTCGCTTATAGAAAGGTAATTCGTCATCTCAAGTCATGGTATACATGTATCCACAGATAAGATTCCATCGTCATGTAACCAACCAAGATATCTGTTTGGCTGAATTGAAACACATGTTGTGTTTGCTAACCGTTCTCTAATGATCAACTACCCGAGGTAGCCCAACAAGTTAAGGCCGCATGAGTTGTAGTATTAATGCCCGATTGAGGCACAGTCACTTACAACTAAGTGCTGATGACCTGCCCTGCACGGTAAAGTGCATAAAAGTCGGCATTTTCTACCATTGTTAAAAAACGAGGCTATGGCATACATACATACGTGGAAAGAGAAAACGGGGTTGGAAAGGCAGACTCGACTAAATATGCTTGGCACCTTTGTAGGATCCATAGTGAACTTCCTAATCGACAAGTCTCTCCGTCAGTTCGAAACAATGAGCCTTCTACCTAGATAATCAAAGTCAACATGTCATCTTCTTGGCCGTTCATTCCATTCCATAATCCGGGCTATGTTAGTCCTCCCGCTGCATCAATCTTCTATAAATAGCTTCAACACATTCGCCCCACGTTTCTACCTTGGGTGTCAGAAATACGCATGCGCTTCAACCACCGTTGGCTTGGGTCGATATTGGATAGGGGGGAAAAAAATAAGCTTTACTTGGGTTTCACCACCGTACTTACAGTGGGGTAAATCTGAAGTGATAATTATTATTTTTTGTAATCCTTCCAGTCGACGCGACAAAAATCACTACTTTGACAAATCTACCATAACTCAATCAAATAAATTGTTAAAATTAGCAGAAATATATCAAAAAATGCGCTGTCAAAGGGGCTACAAAATGATATACAAAAAGGTACTAGTATTGTGTGTGCCATCCTTTGACATCGATGTCAGGCTGAAGTCGGCGTGGCATCAACATGACGATATCGTCAACGACCTCCTGATCTAGATTCTCCAATTCCTCGTCAACAATAGCTCTGAATCGTTCGGTGTTTTCGTCATTCTGTTTCCAGGTGTTCATATTTGGATATATGTTGATAACAGCCCTTTTGAGC